>WTSP01007329.1:62908-88282 GCA_025331215.1 Actenoides lindsayi | reverse complement strand
CAGTGCAGTCAGTTAGAAGAACTGAGCTGAAAAGTAAAATCACTGAACAGAATTAGTCCTGTTCTCACTCAAACCAGGACAGTGCTGCTCCAGCTTTCTGCTGACTGATGTTCCCTGACTATTAGAAGCTCAAAGCCTTTCATGTAAACCCACTGCGTCAACGCTGGTTTGGAGCAATTCATTAACTAATACAGTGCTCCCAGTGACTTGTCATCTGATGTGACTGTGTGTACCGAAATAGCGTTGTTATGCATGTGAAATACCTTTTTGTAAGTCAATAATATGTCATATAAACAAGGAAGTTAGCAGTCAGTGACCAGAAGGGTGCATCAGATAAGTTACAGTAAAAGGAAAAAAAAAAAGTGGACAATCTGAAAATAGCCTTGTGGTTTTTTTGTCCTTCAGATTGCAACAAAAAGTCTTACTTGACTTAATGCAGTTGATGACATTGTGCAGAACAGATTAATTGCCTGTTGCTTTTCCTTCAGCCTTGTGATGGAGGGTGTTTCAGTTCCTATGTCAGGTGTAACCCTTGTGGGATAGGAAAGATTGTTCCTTTTTGTTGATGGTCTGTGCAGGAGATGGCAAAGACAATAAAAAAAGATGTGACGGAGCAGAGACTTGTGTGAGGAGCAGAGTCTAGGAGCTTCCAGAGGGGACCAGGGAGCAGATGTACAAACAGAACTTTGATAACAAAACAAGTGAGTCTTTTCCAAGGGACCCAAAAAGACTGTATGCTGTCTGATCCAAACCTGCTGAAACTTGTTGGACAAGTAGCAAGAGTGGAAGGAAGGACCTACCCCATGAGGCATTGGGAGGATATGTTTGATTTCAATGTTACATGAATTTATTTTTGTCATTTCTGACCTCAGGGTTTTTTTCTTCTTTTAAAACGTGGAGTGTAATGAAAAAAAAACTTAAATAATAACTTAAATACATTTTATATATATAATATATATACATAATAACTTAAAACCAAAAAAACCCTTGGAGTGTAATAAGATACAGTGTCAGAAATTCAAAAGCTGTTGGTATGCAAAGGTTAAAGGAGGAGAGCCATGAAGAGTGAGGTCTGTTCATCTCCACACAGTCGTAAGCCCCTCTGTTTTCTTCAGTAACTTCCAGCTGAAACTTTATCACCTGCCATGTCACACTGCTAGAAATCCTTGTATCTGTATTAGAAGTTCAGTTGCTATATTGTACCACAGACCATAGCTCAAGAGTCACTATGCATTGTAGTTCGAAATGCAGCACACTGTATGCCCACTTTCTGAAAGCTGATTGCAATTTTTATGATAGAGCTCTTACATGTAAGATGATTGCATTTGGGCTGGAACAAAGGGCAGTGGAATTTGTGTTAATCTGCTGATCTTAGGTTTCCCTATCACATACATCAAGGTGCCTTCACAAAGCAGCACATGCACAGTGATTGTATAAATTTTATTTTTTTTTTTTTGAAGATTTCAGAACTTAAACATGAAAATGCCTTGAGCAGGTAGCCTGTAAGGAATGCTCTGGCACTAGAAAAATACTGTTCCATTGATACAGGTCTGTTACTCAAGGATCTGTACTGAATAAACCCAAGATTACTACTGGGAGTCACATGACACCGGACTTGTAGCATTGCCTGTACTTAGATAATACTGTTTGCTTTAAACCCGTGTCTCCTAGAATTATATTCATTGTCACGTTCGCTTCTTAAAGAAAAAAATATTTTCTTCATGGCTGAGAAGATTTAAAAAGCATATTGCAAGTGCCTTCTGAATAAAGGACGAAAGGAAACATTCCCTACTCTGAAGACCGATAGGGGATTACATCAGTCTTGGGAACACACTGATGAGTCTTTGATGTTTGGGTTGGGCAACTTGATTCAGATGAGATATATACAGTTAGCGCAGAGCCCTGTCTGGATTATAGCCATGGAATCCACTTGCTTGTTCTGGCATCTCTGACAATTTTCCCTGGGTTTGCATTTTGTCCTACAGGCCTTCTAGTAGAAGATTACAGAGTAATACGTATATAATAATTCCATATCATTGACAACAGTATCACTCTTTATATTACGGACTGCTCAGGATGTATATAACGTTCTTGCACAGTGATATTAATCTCCTTTCACAATTCTGTTTAGTACTTCAAAATCTGAGATGGTTTGGCTCAACCCCGTAGGTAACAGCTGTTCATGCCGGTCTTTTCCTGCTTCAGTTGGCTTTTAGTTCTTCACAGAAATGACAACAACAGTAGAAGACTTTCTTTTATCTGTATAAAACTGCTACGTACTATTTTCAGCTTATTTGCCTTTGTGTAAGCAATTGAGTTACATTTAACTACTACTCGGGGAATGTAGCTTCTTCAAGTGCAAAAAGCGTCAAACTTTTATGGTGTAATAAATGATGCATTAGCCAGAATCAGGTTGCTTTTTAATTCCCAGAAAAAGTCCTTATGGAATGCTGTCTCTCATATAATTAATGGGGTCTTTTTTCTTGCCATTAAATACTTGAGATTTTCAAATGAAAAACAAGTACTTAGAGAATGCTGGGGCATCTGTGTATTTTAACTTAGGATTGTTTTGAAAAAAACACACAAACTTCTCAACTTTTTCTCATTATTTTTATTTTTTTTTTTTTGAGAGTGACAAGTACCATTTCATCACCTGTGCCAAACAGACTTCATTAGCTCTGGGTATTAGCCTGTGTTCTGTTATCACTGGTCATAACAGTATGATTAAGTGGGAGCTTGGAAGCACTGGAGGATTTTAGAGGATTCTTCGTTGGCAGGGTCTGTGAGCAGCTCGTGCAGACACGGAACCACGCTGACTGAATTGTCTCACTGCACGTTTCGTTACATAAACCCTGTCCTGTAATAGCTGCTTTCAAACAGACTTTTTAAATCTTTGAGAGAGCAAGTTCTCTCTGATGTAGAAGATAAAGGGACCTAAAGTATTTTACATTTGCATTCCAGCTGGCCTGCAAATAGATTAAGAAAGTGTCTCACTCTTTTGTGCTGTAACATTAACAGTCATGTCTTCTTATCACTGCTGCTAATTATTATTTATTATTAATGCAACTTTTGCAGAAGCGAATTATTACTGCCTCATTATTGTATGTTAAATTCTTTGGGATGTAGTGTTCATCTCAAATTGTCAGTTTCTGGAGCCATTTGATCAGAATCTGAGTCAGCTAAGTCCTAGTGTTGAATGCCTTGTATGATAAAATATCTGGATTTGTGGGTGAGAGGCGAGCAGTGGATACCTTCTACCTCAGCACTAGCAGGCTTTTGACACTGTTTCCCTCAGTATTGGTATATTCAAGTTCCAATGCTGCAGTCTGGATGGGTGGACAACTAGATGGGCAAATAACTGTTATGATCACGCACAGAGGGCAGTAGTTAAAGGATAGTTTTGAAGCTGGTAACAAATGCTGTACCTCAGGGGTCTATACCTTTCTACAGTCTTCATCAGTGAGGCAACATCAAGGTTGCAAATGACACCAACTGGGAGGACCCATTGATGTCTTCAAGGACAGAGCTGCCCTCCAGGGGAACCAAGACAGAGCGAGGGAATTGACCAGCAGAAACCCGACAAAATGTAACTAGGATGAGCACTGGAGTTCTCACTTGGAAAGGAAGAACACCCTATCAATGGCAGAGGTTTGGGGGCAGCTTGGCAGAAAAAGACCTGGAGGTCTTGGTAGCCAGCAGGCTGCACATGGACCAGCCATGTGCCTTGACAGCTAGGGAAGCCAGCAGTATGCCAAGTTAAATCAATAAGATCATAGCCCATAGATGAGGGAAGTGATTTGTATTTCTCTATTCAGCACTCTTAAAACATCTATAATACCCTGTCTAATTTTTTTCCCTACTCCCAGTGCAAGGAAGACAGTTAGAAATTGAGTTAAGTTCAGGGGAAGGCTACAAAGGTTGTTGATGGCTGGAGCACCAGGAGACACTGATGGGAGTGGGGCTTGTTGAGGCTGGACGTGGTGAGGCATTGATGGGATCTAACAACAGTCTTCTAGTGCTAGTAAGAAGGTTATTAAGGAGTTGGAGCTGGGCTCTTCACAGTGGCGTGTGGCAGGAGGGCAAGAGGCGATGGGTGTAAGTGGAAATGCCAGAGTTTCAGAGTGGACATAGGTCCCATGTAGACAGTCAGACGTGGGACAGTTTGCCCAGAGAGGTTGTACAGCCTCCATCCTTGGCGTTTTAAAGACAAAAGTGAATAAAGCCCTGAGCAATCTAGTCTAACAGCTGACCCTGCTTTCAGCAGGAGGTTGCACAAGAGCTTTCCTGAGGTATTCTTCAATTATGGTGTTAAAGAAAAGTAAAATATAAATAAAAATGTTTAGGTTTTTTTTTTTTTTCATCTTTGTCCATTTGCTGTGTACTTTCAAGGTGTTTATCAGCTATGCATTTTTGTTGACGGAGGACTGGTTGCAGAATGTTGTATCCAAAGAACCTGTTTCCTTACTGATGCTTGAAGTAAGAGTGATTTCTTTATTTAAGTTTATATTTTAGGTGCACATGAAGATGGTTTCCATGTTATCAATATAGTCGCATGCGTGTGTGAGCAAATATCCTTTTGCTATTTGGCAGGCAAAAACTGGGACTTGACGGCAGCTTTGAATGACTATGAGCAGCTCCGGCAGGTACACACGGCCAACCTACCCCAAGTGTTCAACGAGGGCAAATACTACAAGCAGCAGGAGCCAGAGCAGCCTCCCCAGGTGACTAAGGCTGAGCGGCCCTGCCTGCAAAGGCAAGATGACATTGCTCAAGGTAAGAGCTCTTCTCCAGGGTTTCGGAGGACCAGCAGCTTTCTAGCTTGTCTGCTTGTGAACTGTGCTTGTCTGCAGGGAGCTGGAAATCATCAGCCATCAGCCTCTGAACTGTGTCATTGGGAAGGGATTCACAGAGGTGTCGCTGGACCTTATGTTTCATATGTTTCTGTTGTCATCAGCTTTGCCTCAGTTCTACAAATGTTTTATTTTTTTTTTTTAAATGTGTGATTGAAGTACAAAAATATGTTGTTCCTCGGCAGTCCTGTGGTACATATAAAAGGAATTCATTAAGAGGGTGTCACAGACCACTGTTGTATGTGGCTTTCTATTCTAATTGAGACCAAAAAAAGGTTTAAAACAATCCATATTTCGATCTTCGCGTTCTTACTCACAGTGTGTGGTTAGGATGTATGGGCTCTATCAATAACAGTCAGCTTTAAAATGTTGTTCTTTCATGTTCTCGTTCCACAGAAGAAAGGACAACCTCGTATCCCCCACTAAATAGAAAGTGAAACCTTAAGAAAAATGAGTCAGCTACCTCTATCAGTTGATTTCCTGTACAGGACGATAAACATTAGAGTTTACTTTTTTGTTTGCAGACCTCTTACAGGTTTTACTTCAGATCTCCATCTCTCTCAGACTGTTGGAATGCGGGTTTTATTTTTAATATAAGCTTATCAAGACACTGTCATTTGTACCTAAAAGACATCTACGGGTCTGACAGCTTGTCACGTAGGGAGGCAATAACGCTAAATTGGTGATGGCTTTCTATGCAATTGTCAAAAGGAAGGGAAAATCTTCCCTTCTCCTGCTGGCTCATCCCTCGTATTAAACAGGAAATGGCATCAGTACGTAGGAGTGCCAGCAAAGCTTTTTTAGTATGGATAACCTCCACTGGTAGAAAAGCAACTCTAGAGCTGCTTAACAGCACTGAATACAAACAAGGGAGGAAGAGCAGCACACTGCAGTTGATAAAACTGTCTCCCTTCATCCTCATTAGGATAGAGCTCACTTTAAAATTCCATGTTATTAAACTGAACAGTTTACACTGAAGTGGCCATTTGATACTTTAGTGGGGGGCGGTAGGTCAGGTGGGGTAAGTCTGGCTTGAAGTGCCTGGCCTTGGCAGTAACACTTAGCCACCAATTCCATGCATAACGGACAAGTTCATGAGCAGAGAGCTATCTCTGGTGGCAATGGGAAACTGGAGTGAGGAGCAGAGAAGGCAAAGGAGGGTCTTGTTATGGACCGACTACCTGGAGTGGAGGATGCGGCCAACAGGTGAGGGCTGGACTGTGGTGGGAAGGGGTGATGGAGTGGTAGCAAGGAGATGATATCCTATACTTTAGCTCCATTGTTTAAAAGTGATTTAGCTGAAATGTACGGGGAGAAGAAATGGAAGGAATTTAAGAGAATGGAAATGTAATCAAACCGTCTGCCCCCCAGCTTAAGATATTTAAGGGAGTGCAATTTAGCTCTTAAAATTAGAGAAACTTTGATGCATTAGAGAAACAGTAGTTCACAAACTCCAAGAAAATTAATTTTTAATAACCATCACTCAGTTTGAGATGTTTTAAAACCAGTATTAGCCTAAGTGACAAGTTGCACTTAAATAACCTTCTTTGTTAATTTCTGAAGGCACAGAAGTATGGGAACTTCTTTTATTTTAATATAGCTTTGTACCTATTTGAAGGTTGAGCACTAAAGGCTAGTTTATGATAGTGTTTATGAAGCTACAGCGTTGAAGTGGCACCAAAGAATTTTTTACAAAAACTTAGAGTATGATAAGGCACTCATTTATAAAGAAAACCAGTGGAAATATATCTCAGTTAACATTATGTGAATTCCACCAGGAAGCTTTCTGCATGTTCAAAAATGTAAGGGACTTCATAATCCTGATGTCAGCTCACTCATAAAATTCAGTGACATACTCGGGAGACTTTCTGGTACTAAACTAATCCCCATTACAAGGGATGGCTAGAGAAGAGTGCAACTCAGCAGAAGACCTGAGGTCAGTCTCTTTGAAGCGCAGAAAGGCACTAGTGCCAAGGAGTGCCACTTCTCAGATGCAGGAAGAAACTTTATGCTGAATGTTAAACATCAGTGAGAGAAGACTAGTAACATTGGATGAACATAAAATTTAAGCAGCTAGAAAACATTCATTTCAGTTCTAAAAAAGGAGTGCAGGGCAAAAACTAGAGAGATCAGTTTGGACTGAATGGATCACGAATGAAGCACTTGAAGAGTATTTTTGTTACCCATTTGCAGATACCAGAACTGAGGCCATGTAGTAAACTGAAATAATATGACAGTGGTATTTTGTCCCTTTCGTAACATTCAGATGCTTATTAGAAAATATTGTCTCAAACTTGTTTTAATAAAATAATGCATTCTTTTGTACCAGGCTTGTTAATATCATAAATCTTTTTGAACTTGGGTCAGGACTTTTTAAAACACCTATGCATAAAACCTGAGTTTTTCTTAAATTCAGCATAATGATGTTAAAATTGCTGTGAGTGATTGTAGAATGCTGGATTTTTTTATTCACAAGAAGTCAGCTTAAGAGTTCAAAACGTTAATTATCATCTGTCTGCCAGTAAATGTTTCTTCCAATGCATCTTTGGAAACTTAAGATACATTAAAATTTTTTTTATAGAAATACTTGTATTTCACATATCATTACTATTACTGTTTATCTATTTTGCTAGAAGGAGAGTGAAGTTCCTACGACTTGCCGTAGGGATCTATAGTAAGAGCTAAGCAATCTTTTACGGTAGGGAAATAACCCCAAAAAGGGAAGCAAAGAAGATAGGGAATAAATTCCTGAGTGAAATGGATGGGCATTCAACAGACTTGTCTTTTAAGTAGTCATACCAGGCTATAACATTCTTTGGTTTCTCTGCAGAAAAGCGTCTTTCCAGGGGTATTTCTCATGCCAGCTCAGCCATAGTCTCCCTTGCTCGATCACATGTAGCAAATGAGTGCAGCAATGAACAGTTTCCTTTGGAGATGCCCATCTACACATTCCAGCTACCAGACCTTAGTGTCTACAGTGAAGATTTCAGAAGTTTCATTGAACGTGACTTAATTGAGCAGGCAACAATGGTTGCTTTGGAGCAAGCAGGTGGGTAAATACTTCAGATGTCAGCAGCTGGGCAATGTGACATTTCAATTGACATTTCTAATCATGCATCATTTCTGGAGCTGTGCATCCTGCATGGGAAATAAATGCCAGAGAGAGAAAAAGCAATTACTGTGCTCTTTGTAAAATGACACATAGCCTGATACTCCATTTCTTTTAAAATGTTGTAGAGAAAACTGTCAAATTACTTAATAAAACAAAAGAGATTGAGGGAGGGAGGAAAGGAGGACTGGTGCAGAAGTCATGTAATAGAGAAAGACATGAGTTTGGATGATTGGAGGGGATCGATGCTTCCATTTCTTGTGAGGAAATTACATTGCAATGACTAACAAAAGAAAGTTTCAACTTCTGTTGCAGCTTTTTAAAATATGTATTTTATGCATTAATTTGTAATAAGAAACTAAATAATTTTGAAGTAATAGTTCATTATTGCCATAAAAAAAAAAGGGAAGAAATTTAGAACTATTTTTACTTGGGATTTATTAGTAGTTTAAATGTTTAAGTCAGTTTTGAAAGATAGGGAGAAATGTATTTATAATTCGTGTCTGTGCCTCATGAAACAGCAAGTGTGTTAATGAACCACAAAGTGAACACATCCTTATAGTGAAATGTCCAACTCTGGTGGTGTAAAGACGTTACAAAATCAAATTTCATGGCTGCCTGGGGAGTGTCAAATTACTTTTTTTTCCTGTTGATTGGTATGCTGGCTTGTGTAACACTATGTAGTCAGCTGAGAGTTCATTCTTAAAACTCGGTGCGTGGTCGTACTGTGTGTGTTCAAACTGGTAAACTGTTGCTTGTTATTAGTCAGGGCACTGCATCATAGTTTTTAGGCAGGACCTCTATTAATCTGGTGTCTTAGCATGTATTGCCTTATGCTCATTTTTTGGCTTTGGAATTTGAAAAGCAAGACATACTTAGGTAATAGCATCAAACGGGTAATACTTAAGGAAAAAAAAAAAATAAAACCCAAACAGTATTCAAAAGGCCTTTTTTTTTTTTTTTTTTTTTAGTGTGTGTATGTGGGGGGAAGGCATTATAAAATAATGCAAGAATGCTACCAGTAAACTATGAGATCTGAAAACTGACAGTCATCTATCAAGAAAATACATATAGTCTCTCTAGGAACCGGCTAACACAGAAAGGATAGGAAAGAAAAACAGGATGGCTCTTCCTCTGGCAAATCTGCCAAACACTTCAAATTCCATAGGGCTGCCAGAAAATACCTTGCTACAATGCCATAGCTGACCTACCCACTTCAGTGGAATTACAGATTTTAGGGTCGTTTGATGCAAGAGTACAATCTAGAGGATCACAGTGGTTTACTGACCTTAAGATTGGGGAATACGTGAATTTAGAGCTGACATCATGCAATTCATACAGAGCTAGCTGTCCTTGAACTTGAAATAGGGTTATAGAAACTACTGAATTGGCTGCCTCTTAGCGTTTATGCTTCTCTCCATGTTACTTTAATTAGGTCAGTAACGACTCGCGCTGGAAAAGCCCCTTCCTTCCTACAGCCTCTTGCAGCCTGGAAGGGAGGCTGGTTTGACCATTTGAAGTGCATGTGGTTTTGATCACAGGTATTCTTGTAGCCCACATAGACTTAGTTTCCTTATGTGAGCAATTCATTCACATAAACCGGAGCTTCCTGGGGAAACAGTTCTTCAGTGCAAGTAAGCTAAATAGATCAGGGAATATTTAAGGCATGTAAGACTTCATGTAAACTGATCTGTTGCCTCTGTTTAAGACACAAAGATACTAGTTTTTCTTTCTTGTCTCTTTTAGACATACTGTTATCTGAAACGAAGTGAATTATTAGGGAAATCACCCAACATTAGACCTTCTGTTATCTCCTGCTAACAGATCCCAGTTCCCAGACTATGGTTTGGTCGATGACATAAAAAAATTAACAGATACGGTGCATTCCCTGCAAAGGGCCTAAAATGTGTTTCAAAACAAATGCAGGATGGACAGGAGCTTCTGTAGTTGAAGCTGGGGATATTGTTAAAGAGCTGTGCTTGGGTTTTGGGGAATGAATTTCAAGAGAAAGGCAGGGGTGGGGCACAGGAGCTGATTAGGCAAAAGGAGGAGGAACTTTGTAAGGAACATAGAGCAGCTTACTACTCTCAAAACATAGATTAGGTGAGCAAAAATGCTGTTAACAGACTGTTGCACATGTCTGAAGTGGCTCCTGTGAGCTGGATGTTTATAAAAGCCTGTGAGCTTTTTATAGTCTCTTTTTCTGTGCTTTAGGCACTTGCTTCCATTACATCTATTTGTGAAAGTATGTTCACGTTGCACCCTGCCTGTATAGAAACTCAGCAAAATCCCTGATTCACTCAGAAATGCTATATGGGATTATAAAGGAAAGGCCCAGATAAAGGTAGTATGATTTACTCTCTCCTGCTGCAACGTATCCTCTACTCTGTGGGATTGTTTTCTGAATATTTCTTTCAAGGGATAGAGTTCACCACATTCACAAAAGCATTCTGAGGTTTTTGGGCATTTTTATAAACTCAGCTGTTCAGTGTTAGCTGAATTGGAATGAGGTCAGCTTGTAAGTAATGTGCAGACTGATCCCTGAGTGCTCTTGCAGTAATCAGTGTGGTTCTTTGGTGGCGGATGGCTCGAATGCTGATAGTATTAAATGAAGTCTGTGTGAAAGGCTTTTCAGAAGTCTAAATACTTTGCTGCAGCAAGGTTGACTTTCATTATATACACATTCCTCCACGTGTCGTTCACGTCTAAGCTGGCAAGAAGAGATATTAGGAAAACTGCTGTTTCTGTACTGATGACTGAAATCATAGGACATGGCTGGTCTAAAATGGTGGTTTGAATGAAAAGAACAGAAGTTTTTATTGCAGTGCTGAAATATAATTCAATACAAAAATTCAACTGTATGAACTATCCAAAATATTGCTTTTCTACACTTTTCTTTCTGTGCTCAGGTTTGTGTTTTCTATGAAGCTTTTTATACAGCGACAGGCAAAATAAACAGTAATACATAGTTACGCCTGGGTTTACACCCCAAGACCAAATCCACCAAAATTCAGGAAATATTTGATTTCAAACTGTTAAAAATTAAGCTTTGCTACATAAAAATTGGTGCCTTTTCAGGCTATAGAAAGATTTTCTTATCCCAGGATTTTTAACAGAGTTTTCACACAGTACATGCAGGGTGCTGGGATAGAAACCATTATAGTTACAAGAGAATGGTATAAATTTCCTGATTTCCAAGCTTTGCATGCTTGGGTAATTCAGCTCTAATATGAATGATAAATATTGTATCACAGGGTAGGATGAAATGAAATAATGCCATAGAAAATTGTCTCGGGTTATGAAAGAAACCAATGGAGAAAACCTGTGATACTGGATCTGCAGTTACCTACAGATAACTGAACTCAGTAGGCCTAGCTATGTATTTCTGTGCCATCTTATTTTATGATCTTTGATTGACATTCTGGTCAGTAGCTTCTGTGACAGTCTGTGTTGCTTACGCGGGAGGCTAAAAGAGAAGCATTTACTGCATTGCTCAGTTTTACTTATTTCTACATGCACAGCTCAACGTTCCATTTCAAGGACATCAGCAGATATGAATAGCCCTGCAGATGCTACTGCAAAGGTGATTTCATCATCTAGACTAAAAGTCCCTTGCTGTAGCATCCCTTCCCCTGGCAGGGAGACTGGAACTCGATGATCTTATGGTCCCTTCCAACTCAAGCTATTCTACGATTCTGCAATCCTGGTCTGTTAACGTTCCTTTTGAATTTGCAGCTGAAGTCTTAGGTCACATACAAAGAAAGGGTGATATTGTGTGCTTGTGTCTGCCTCTCTGATTGCTAGATCATAGACCTGGATAGGACTTTTCATCTTGATCTAAAATAAAGATCCAATTTTCATGTACAAGAATATGGCTATATTAATTCTCAGAGTATTTTTGCTGTAAAAACAGATCAATTTCTTGAAATTGTGTTTTTTAAGATTAAATAGACTTAGTGAGAAAGGTCAAGTAGGAGACCAGCAGAGGGAGGAAGAGAAATGGGTCTAATTTGTCCATAAATAGTCTCATCAAAGAAGACAGAAATAAGCCTGAGGCAAAACTATTTCCAGTTTTCATTTAAGCTCTGCTTTCCTATTGTTTCCCTAAAGGGATCCACTATAAATACTAGATTTGAAAAACAAAAACATATCACTTCTGCTGTTATAATCTAATACATTTCTGCTAACTTTTAGTCAGCCATAAGCTTTGTAATGTTAACCAAGCCCATCAACATTTTTTGCATAATCTACTTGAAAGCAGATGACTTTTACAGAAACCTCCTGTTATTCAAAAGATTCATAAATACCAGACTTTGACATTTATTACTACAAAGTAGATACCACTCATCATTTCCTTAAGTCCCAAGGTCTATCTGGTTTAGGTCTTGTAACTCTGCTTTAAGTAACACCTTGGTATAACTTATTACTCATATGATAGCACCAAAACATTCTGCAAAAAAACAGGTGGCAAGTTATTATTCCACAGCTCACAGGCACAGGAGTTGCTAAAAATGCAATTGTTATTTCAGATTTATCTCTCCCAAAGGCTGTCCCATAATGCTTTAAATTAAACTTCGTTAATTTAGAACTGAAGAAACGTAGTCCGATGTGTTGGGCATTTACAGACTAGGTGCTAAAATCATATGAGAATTGCCAGATGTGCTTAGTTATTGACCTGCTATGGATCTTTACCTTTACTCTCAGCGCGTACTGACTAATTGAAATTTAATTACATGGCTCTTAGTACCCAAAAAAAGTAGTTGGGGGCACCTGTTAAAAATATTTTTTTGCGTAATATGTATTACCTGCCTTTGCAAATAAACCTCAGTGTATTTTGTAATGAAAACATATTAATGGAGAAAAGCTTTTTCATTGCTTGAACTTCCGTTATGGGATTTAACCTTAAATGCAAGACTGGCTGTACAAATATAGATACTGTTTCCTCTCAGCTTGCAAGTATAAAGGAACTGGGGGATAAAAATCTGCAGAAGAGGACAAAGAAAGAAACAGAGTCAGCACTGGCTGTGTATTCCATTACTCATTCAAATGGGCATTACCCACAGATTTCCCCAAAGTCTTGGGAAATACACCAGCTCTACTCCTCCATGTTAATCATCTGCGCTTCCTTATCCCCAAAGATGTTAGACAATTAGTCACATTCTCTTTCTTTGTGTTAGAGATGTTCACGTGACCATTTAGCCAAGATTTAACACTCCAGTAAGCTGCCATATGGCAACCTCTGTGACAGGAATTACGTACTTCCGGTGTTGGCTTTGGCACTGATGCTCTTCATGGCTTTATTTGCTTCACCTAGATACATCGAACGTCTGTCCTCTTGCCAGACTTTTTCATAATCTCTCTCTGGCTTATAATCTGTAAAACACGCTTCAGGTAGCAGTGACAGAGAAGTGGTTCTCTACATGTTCCCAAATGAAAAGCCACGTGCTATCCTACACCTTGGGCTATTCGTTTGGTCTCATTTGAATTCTCTGGTGGTACAGCTGTTGATTTTAGTAGGTCTGGTAATGATTTACACTACAGTAACTGAGAGGAGAATTAGCTGTTGAAACAAGCCATCTGATTGAAACAATAGTACTTTGCTCAATAAACTTACCTAACAGTAATATATCATGATTGACACAAACATATTACTTTTGTCTTTTGAGATTCTTATTACTGCAATGTAATCTGACTATGGGATGCCAATGTCATTCATGTTTGGGAACAGATGCCAAGGCTCATAACAGTATTTAGCCAATGAACGCCTTGGAAATCCATCTCTGCATGCAGCATATGAGATAGGAAGATACACATTAATTAGAGGTGCTCTCTTCTTATTCACAATATATTTAGAGAATAGTTAACGTTTATCTGCTTCTTATTTCTAATCTTTTCAGTTTTCACTTCTGACATTATATTTATTTGGCTGAAAGGATGTTCATGATTAACCTTCAACATGGCACACCATCACTGTATGCCTGTACAGCATGCACATCCTGGTTTAGTATCCACTCTGACATCTTAATAGTTATTTTCTTTTCAGGACGTCTAAATTGGTGGTCCACAGTGTGTACAAGCTGCAAACGTCTTCTTCCCTTGGCTACAACAGGTGATGGGAACTGCCTCTTGCATGCTGCATCTTTAGGTAAGGGAGAGTCTGTACACGAAACCTTCTGCCAGAAATATTTACATCTTCTCTCCATCCCCAGCTAAAGCTCAAAAATACATGAGATGCAAAGACTTTCATTAAAAGCCTGGTTGTGGAGCAATATATTCTTCAAATTTCATTAAGTATTGTTTGCTGTAGGCATGCTTGAGGGAAGAAGATAAAAGTTTTCTCAGGTTATAGAAGTCTAATTGGAACAGTATCAAAAAACACCAGTATCATAAACACCAGTAATTTGCATTTGCCGTACAGACCCCAACCTGATAGCTCTGGAACAGGTAAATTCCAGGTGCTTCTGTCCTCATTGTGGGCAAGGAATTGCATTTATTCTTCAGCTTCTGTTAAAAAGTTCTTTTGCTATCTTCACGAATGCAGTATCTGGCTATTATCTCTGTTGGTTCCTTGTAGAGTTTAAGTATATAGGAAATGGAGTTTGGGGTGAATTAAAATAATTTCCAGTTGATTAATTAATCAGTAATACAAGATTTGTTTTAAGACTTTCTTCAAACGAAGTAAATAGAAACCTGTAATGCTGAAAGTCTTTGCTATGCCTTCTATATCCTAACGTATTATAAGGAAACTTATTTTTTCGTTGCAGTTGTTAAAGTCATCTACCAGTAGAACTCCAAAAGGTGGCTTTTTAAAAACCACTTCATTTTTAATATTTTGAGGAAACTCTTCTTTTCGAAAGAAGAATTAAGAAAAGCTTTTGCTGTTTCCAAGGATCCTGCACTTCATTTTAAATTAGGAGGAACTGTATATTATTTACAGTAAATGTTTGGAGTATTTTGTCTTGCAAAGTCTTCAATAAACATATTTAATACCAGTAGCTGACAATAGGGTAACTCAAATGCAGCCATGGACACATGTCTTGGTGAGAGCTCCGCTCTCTTTTGTTGTAGGTTATTATTCTCAACTAAAGGAAGATGTTTTATTATCTTAAAATGAGCTTGAAAGCCTGTGGCTGGTTATATTTTTAGACTTCAAATCATCTTGAATGCTCGTCTCCATTTGAATGTTGAAGCCAAAGGAAATTTGCCATCATGCTGTGTAAGAGTTGGGGGCCTTTGGGTGTCGATATCATCTGTGATTCACAGAAGTGCCTGCACTTGTCATTAGCATTCTTCTGTCTGCAAGCTCAGTTGGCAGCTACAGCTGAAACCAACCTGTGCACTGCATATTCCAGGGCTTGCAGCAAAGTTGAAGTTGCCTGTGAGCAAACACTGAATCAGCTCAAATCCTTAGTCATTCCTTAATCAAAATTTAAACTTTCTTAGAATTCCCTGATGAACAACAGTTCATTAACTTGTCTGTATTGACTGTTTCTTTAGGAAGCGTTAAAAATAATGAGTTATTTGCCAAGGAGGATGTTAAATAATGTATAAGCTTCTTTTGCTAATAAAGCAATATTAGTTGTTTTACTACTTACTATTTCTTTTTCAGTATTTCTTTAAAACTGATGTAATCTTGTGGTACTTTAGGGATGTGGGGATTTCATGACCGGGACCTTGTTTTACGTAAAGCACTCTATACTATGATGAGAAGTGGAGCTGAAAGGGAGGCACTGAAAAGAAGATGGAGATGGCAACAGACCCAGCAGAATAAGGAGGTCTGTATGGCCTGAAGACAGTCTTGTTCATACCATTTAGTGTCAAAAGCATTCTTCTGAAGTTCGGTGTGAAAGTTTTAATTGCTGTCAAATTCCTTGTCTTTCTGTTTTGCATGGGGAAAGAGATACTTCTAATTAGAGCTTTTGTATCAGGTCCCAGTGCGTTTGTAGCTTTGTGGGAATGAGTATGCAGGTTTGTGCCTACAGAGGTCTCAGATGAGTTTGGAACCTCTAGAAAATTTTGGGCTGCAAAATTAAATGTATAACTTAACTATTGTAAGTTATACTTGCATAAAATGAGTGTATGAAAGCCACAAAAGAAAGAAAACCCTGTTTAGGAATGATTTCCCAGAATGGTGAAGTAGGATTCTTAGCGCT
The DNA here is from genome assembly GCA_025331215.1 of Actenoides lindsayi. Lineage (NCBI taxonomy): Eukaryota > Metazoa > Chordata > Aves > Coraciiformes > Alcedinidae > Actenoides > Actenoides lindsayi. The sequence goes on along the minus strand of WTSP01007329.1, from coordinate 72,170 downwards.
GGGACCAAATACTGAGTGGATGTTTCTTAACTAAAATCATCTGTAGATTTGCTTTGACTGCTGATTAAAAGCTGTACTTCAGCAAGTATTGTTTTCTGAAGATGTCTGTGCTTAAACAGTGGCTAGAGAATGTAGCTGAGCTGTGACTGATCCAGCTTCTTCGAGCTACGTGAGAACATGGGGGGACAGAAGTACTTACATACCCTTTCTGTTCTCAAACAGAAGGAGAAAGCATCACCTGTCTGCCAAGGAGGGCATTCATAGTAGTTCCAGGTATCAGGGATGAAAGCAAATCTCCAGAACTGGGCAGCGAAGCATGCTAACCATGACTGCAAGGAGTTCACATGGATATGAATAACTGCATCTCCAGTAGTGGAGCATTGTGTTAGCAGCAGCAGGCCCACATCTAGAAATGTCATCCAGTATACAGCTAATGGTTTAGATCTTTTTTTTTTTAATAAGTTAATATTCTTTCACTTCGATAGAAACGTTGAATCTTTAACAATCCAAAATATTGAGCCGTATCATGTGTGAAGCTCAAAATAAGTTAGTCGTAAATACTACTACAGAACTCTGCTTACCTTTTGTACTGGCATAGTTGTAAAGGTCTGTCGTTCTCTCCTGTAGTCAGGTTTAGTGTATACAGAAGAAGAATGGGAACGGGAGTGGAATGAGCTGCTTAAGCTGGCATCAAGCGAGCCGCGAACACATTTCAGCAAAAACGGAGGCACTGGTGGTGGGTAAGTTTGGCATATGGCAAAATCTTTCCTTTTTTTTTTTTTCTCAGTGGGAAAATGATACAGTACAAATGACTGAAGATGTTTACAGGACCATCAAGCTGCCTTTTCATCTGATTGTGATTTTATTTTATTTTTTTTGCATGGTAGAATAGAATGATCTACACATCCCATTATAATATTTAGCATTTTGATTAAGTTTCCTTGTACAGGTACCATACTAACTTAAGGTTGCTTTGCTTCCAAAAGAGTCTGGCTTTCATAAACCCTAATTCCTTGATTTCTGGAACAAGCGTGTTGGCAGTAGTTAGCATTTAGCTTCAAGAAGGTGAAGTGCCTTGGCTCACTGAAGATATGTAGCTTTTTGTTTGAGAAAGACTTAGCAGGAAGGTAGCCACAGCTCAGATGTTTTCAATAAGACATGGAATGACAAGATAACGTCCTATCTTCTAATAGCATTCTAGTAGTTTGTGCTTGGGTATCACCTTTTCTGTGCTCTAGCACAGCTTTAATGATTATTTCAGTTCTTTTTTGCTTTGTAGTTCAAACAGAAAATCTTCAGAGAGATCTTTTTGAGGGCAAGTCACCACATAATTCTTGATATTTTCTATCTTTAAAATGCTGTTAAGCCTGAACATATAAGAGGAAAAATAGTAATATTTTGGTATTAAAGCCGAAGATAAAATATTTGGATGCAGTGTCTTGTTAAACAGAAAATAGATACTTTGTAGTCTCATGAAACCCTTCTGAAAAATAAATATGCTATTTCAATCTTTCAACAGTTACAACTTTAACTGAAAATTATGATAATTAATATTGCATTTATAGAAACAGTTGCCCTTTATTTTGACTAGTCAAGCTTTTATTAAGACCACGTAATATAAATAGTACTCTCAAACACAAAAATTATTTAAGGATTGTAGGAGGATTTATTTCAAATTAAACTGATTTGCTATCGTCCTAGCAATGTTTGACATTGCAGGAAGGTTCTGCATAGGGTATGTCCAGTTTTCTAAGACATACATCAGATTCTTTTCTTACCTGATTTCATATCTGTTAATCTATATTGATTCCCTAAGAGTATGGTTGATAGCAGCTATTTGCTTGCACTCTGCAGAGTTGCAGTGTTTGCCAGTTACTCCCCCATGCTAACAGGCAAGTGAGGAAAGAGTGTGTTTTCTTGAAGACCTGCTTAGTAGGTTTAATCTTTGTATCATATGCATGTAGTAGGATTTTAGTCATTTAGCTTATTATAAACAGTAGCAGAAAACTTCATGATCCCAGGGGAAAACCCAGTACTGTCTGCTTTACTGCCAGCATGCATTTAGTTTAGATTTTTAGAAGCTATTGGGAAAAAAAAAATGGATAGAAACATCTTTGGGATTAAACAGCATCTACAGCATTGAAATACCACTGTTGCACATACAGAATCTGCTTTAAATAGCTGGCATGATAAACCACCCCTCGCTTTCAGTGCAGTTGTTCTCAAACTTTAGGATTATTTACCAGCCTTAAGAATGCAGAAGCTTTATTTTTTTGTGTGTCTAGTGTTTATCACTAAAAATATTCAGTGGTTGTTTACTCAGCACATGTTTTGCTCTAGCTGCTGTTTCACCTGGAGAAAACCGCATGTGGCAATAAGTAAATTGACAAAATAGGACATACAACACAATGAGAGTAAGAAAATATTTAGAAAAATATTCTCTGGGCTTTGAAGGAATATCATCTTTTCCTTTCAACACTATGATGTCAAGGATAGGTAATTCTACTAATGCAGGAGGACATTGTTTAGAAAATTCTTGGCCATAATGTGTCTCATTTTCTTCTATTTTGAGGCTAAAAAAACTAGATTGGTTTTCATTTTACTCTCTAGTTTGTTTCCTGTGTTTGTAGATATTTTCCTGTTGATATGCTTTAGTCTTCCTAATGCAACTCGATTCACATTTATATTAAATTTAGCCTTTCACCACTGATTTTCTCTGATCTTAGTGTCTGTTTCATACTGTACATTCCATGTACCGTGTAGTTTCAGTATCTACCAGTCAGAGATGTCCTCAAATGTTGCATTTCTCAGTCAAACATCTTTACTTTTAGTTCCTAGATACTAGAACAGGGAATATTGCTGTTACATAAAGAATTAATTTAAATTGGTTTTGATGTTCTCATCATGGTTTGCATTTATCTTTTTGCAAATCAAAATAAAGTAAGGATAAATAGGCAACAGTTAATTTTTCCTTTAAAATAGGGAGAGAGGAATCAGGCAAGAAACTTGGACAATTAAACATGGGAATACGTATTTCTCTTTACAATCATTCCAAAGAGAGAATGAATGTGGCAGAATGAATTATTTTCTCGGTTCAATGTACCCATGGTTCAAAATAGACCCTTGAAAAGGAAAAAGAATATCAAAATAGTACATTTGAGGTGGGGTATATTACGTTCTCTAGTTACGTACTGTATTAAGAAAGCTTGCAAATTAGTCTTTGAATTGTAGATGAGGCACTCTCTTTTGGTGTCAGAATTACCCAAAGCATCAGAAGTTTTATCTGCTTCAAAAGAATTCACTGACAAGCCTAAATCTGGAATTATGCTGCCTCATGCACCTGCAAGTTCCTTTTAGTTATTTTTCAGACTGAACTACATGCAAAGGAGATCAGGAATTGTCACTAAATCTCCAAAGATTTCTTCTTTGAGAGCATTCTTGTTCTGAGGCTTGGAAATTGGGGAAAAAAAAGAAAAAGATAAAAGGAACAGAGAAAAACCTGGTTCTTAAGTTCTTGTTTCCAACATGTAAAATCCTTCAAGCATTAAAACAGAGAAAAGTAATTAACTATGAAGCAGATTCTTGTTTTTAAACAGATTTGCCCATTTTTGTTCTGTAAATGTAAAAAATGAATTTCAAATGAACATAATAGTTTCATTTATCTCCATTGACAAGCAAAACCAGGGGTACTGAATTGAAGCAACGGCTTTGATAAAAGGAAAATATCTTGTCCCCTCCTATTTTGGTAAGAGCATAACAATTGCAATCCTGCTAAAGACTCATTTTACAGTCTATTGTCAGTGAGAGGTTTCAAAGCCTGTTCTAGTGCTAGATTGAATATCACTGTTGTTATTAACTTCTTGAAAATCTGGGAGGACTGAAAGCTAGATGTCATGTTGTGCCATGTTGTGAGCTAACACAGATTTTGGAAGTGGATGGTATTCTTATTTAGTATTAACTTACACCTTGTCTCATACACTGTTAGCACTATCTTATCAAAGGCGAGTGATTTCAAGCGGGGAAGAAGGGAGGCAGCATCGATGTAATCTTCCTATGTGTCATTAGAGTTTTATTCAAGGAAGAAAACCAGAACATTTAAACAGGAAGCATGAGGTTTCAGGCTTGGTTAGGTATTCAGAGCATTTCAATATACAGTTATTCATACAAAACTACTGCATCCATCAAAGACGCTCATCTTGTCGAGAATGTAGTTGAGATCGTTCAACAAAGACATTATTTTAAGACTACTTGTGTTTGATCAAGATGCCTGTTACAGGAGTGCCATTCCTTTTTTCATGTTTCGGTATAAGCAGCAATTATAGGGTGCAGATAGAAAAAAAGGTTCATTATAACAGTATATCCTTTCCTTATTAGCTGAAGTTTCTGAGGGCTAATAAATCTTTTCATCTGGCCTATTTTCAGTTACGTAAATTGCACTTCAGCCCAACGCAGCCTGGAAAGGATCAAATTGCTGTGGTGATTCAAATACACTAGTTCAGGCAGTCCTTTAGAAAGCAGTGGGTATCCCACAGACTCTAGAAAAGAAATAAAATCCAAGGCGACAGAGGGATCAGAATCGTGTCATATTAAAATCAAGTCCTAGTACCTACGTAGCAATTGCGGTTTCCTTATTTAACAAGTTTTTGTTGAATTCAGGATATTTCCTGTTTGACAGATGGTTGCATCTCCCGTGCCACAGAAGATGGTTTGCACAAAATGCATTCCCACGCGATGAAATACAAAACGATGTTCAAACCAAATAATCTAGGGGAAGTTGATGTAGGTTTTATTTTATATGCCTGCAGAACTGCTTCCTAGGTATTGTTGTTGCCTGAGAAAAAAAGACTGATATTTTTTAAGACTTAAAAAAAAAAAAAAAAGTGGAACTTAAAACCTTCCCATTCTTTATCTCCTTTAGTCAGGGCAGTAAGAAAAGGGAAATGTTGCACTACTGTGTAGTTTTTTGGGTTTGAGTTTAAGCTCCTTGCTGAAAGAAATACTGTGTATGGAAATCAGTGGATAGGTTCCTACACCTACTCACAGCAGAACTTTGTACTTGGTAATAAGCTGCAGCTGTGGTGTATGTTGGTTTGAATTTGGGGATTCTTATGCAGGGAAAGAAGAGGTTTCAGGAATGGAATGATGACAGATTGACATAGGAACTCAGATTCCATTATGGCCTCATGCTTGTACCTAATCACCACATTGAAGAACTTGATACCTGTCACGTTGTTTCGGTACATCTCAGCATCAGTCTCTTGCTCTGCTTCAATCCTGAAACTTAATCTAAACTTGGAATAGCTATTATGAGCCAGCTGAGCAAGCATAAGGATCTAGAGTGTTTGTATGGGGAAGAAAATCAAGGTTACCACAGGGAGCTGTTTGGAAGGAAATCCAGTGGCATGAAAACAACTTGCTCAGAGTTTACAGGCAAAAGAGAGGAACAGAGCACAGATAGCCAGGTGGAACAGCAGGTTCAGTGACTCTCCTTTTTCATTTTTGAGGGTTTTTTTCATTATCGGCTGCAGTAGACATTGGATTTTCCAGAAGAGATAATCTCCTTGGAGTGCTGAGTAGGTGTCCACTCTGTCTGGCTTCAAAGCACCAGTGGTCCTGTAGGATAGACTGGGATTTTTTAGTTTTGTTTTTCCTTTTTTTGTTGCTTTGTTCTTACAATCTAAAGATAAACTATTTAAAGTGCCCTGGTTGAGCAGGATTCTGCAATGCAGATTTATATGCTCTTCCATATGTGGATTTCATTAGTGCAAAAATTAACTTTACATGAGCAGAGGAATTAATTTTAGTTTATAAATTTCATTTTCTCCTGTGTTGTATTGACAAAAGCATTCGTCCATAATTTTCATGGCCATTTAGTTAGCATAAATAATGGTCCCTGAGAGAAAGTGGAATGTTAAGTGGATCAAAGACTGTGGCAAGTTGCTATAGATACTTGTTAATGATGATTTTTGATTCTCATTTATCTTTATGAAGATTCCTACTGAATCCTCAGCAGTGACGCTGAAATATAAGACGGCCCAAATGAATTATTGGCAATGATGAAATAAAATTGAACCTTGAAAAGATTTCCCAGAGAGCCTGTGACGTGTTCATTGTTGTGATATTGAAAAGCTGTCGGGACACGGTCCTGGGCAACTGTCTCTAGGTGGCCCACCTTGAAAAGGGGCATTGGACGAGGTAACGTCCAGAAGTCTCTTCCAACCTCAGCTGTGATTTTTGGAATTTTGGACTTCACGTGCTGCCAGGCTTGACATCAGCTGACAAAATGGATAAAGGTCATTCTGATAAAGCTGCATCTGGAATACGGCTTTCACTTCTAGAAACCTCATTAACTAGGAGAGGAGGAATAATTAGAGGATTTGAAGAAGAACTTTAGGACTGATAGTCTGGAAATACTAATGCGAGAAAATAGCTGAAAATCTTTGTAGCACATTGTCTTGTCAATGGAATGATTCTTCTAACTTCCTTTTGGCTAACAGATTACTCTGAGGGTGACATAATGGACTGCAAACACTGAAAAGCTGTCACAGCCACCAGTGGAGAAGAAATCAGTAAGGAATATGACAGGAAATTACAGAACGGGGAATTTAGTGTGAACGTCAGGAAAAATCCCCTGATGAGTTCAGGTAACGGGAAGAGGGATACAGGGAAGGAGAGGTGCCTCACTGCTTGATCAGAGCATTTGTGTCCTGCATCAGCCTACTGTTAATAATTTCCATCCTGCTAAGCTTCTAGGTCAGGATGAAAGATTTTAGTGTGAAGTTCCAAGGATGGGCTGGATGCCATCAGACCTGTAAGGAGGTTACTGTATTTGTCCCACATATTCTAGAGCAGCACCATACAGCTACGTTCGGTTACTACTTTTTCCACATATAATGACAATTAATGACAATTATGGAAGTTTTCTGCACACCTAACAGTAAGAGGAAAATTGTTGCCTTTATTTAAAGGTGTGCCTAGGTTACATTGCCCACCTTTATTTGTCAAGTCTCACAACAGCTGTGCTCTGTGTGTATTATAAGTGGCACTCAGCTGTGAATTACTCTCTTTACTTCTGTCTGCTTCCTACAACCCTACCATTGTTCAGTCTTCTTCCATTTAGTGTGTTTATTTCTCCCTTCTAGGCAGAGGCAAAGCTTCAGCATGTGACAGTGACATTAAGGACATCAAACTAGAAAAAAGAGTAAGGTGATAGATGAAACCAGAAATTCTATTCATGCTTATGAAGTCATAGAAGGGCTTGGAAGTATTCAGCTGGAGAAGTGCGGAATTTAACAGATTTATTCTTGCAGTCCAGATAAAAGAGCGATCTGTTTCATAAATGATTGACTTTATAGATTAGCTTTCCAAAGGTGCTGGGCATTTCCCTATCTTGGAAGACTGTGGGGCTTGACCTAAAGCATAATGATACTAGTTGCAGAACCTTTTTCACTGGATTTTGGTTTTTTTTTTTTCATTTTGTCACCCAATTGAAAAAAAAAGTCATGTTTTCAGTCCTACCTTTTTTTGGAAGGAGTATCCCATTGCTTTTAGCAATTAGCAACATATTGCTAGAAGTTAGTACGTGTTCTTTAACTTAAAGCTTCTGTCTTTGTGCTGTTTTGAGAGAAGTTTTGAGCCGGAAAACATGTAACTGCACCATTTTGTAACCTTTTCAGTAAAAGAGAACATTTAAAACAAACTTAGCAATTGTGTTTGTCCATCATGTAGAAAATGTTTTTTGAAATTTGTATAGGTTGGGAAAATAAGACTAGTGTGTTCAGGTCAATAGGATAGCACAAATATATTTCAAGGAATTAAAGGATTTTAGTCTATAAATTATACTCTAAGGATTTGCCTCTCTGTGTGGTGGTTTAACGCTATTTATTTGTGGTTTTCAATTCATTTTTGACACTTGATGCTATTGAGAATAGATGTATAGGCTGTAGAAGCAGCTGACAAGGGACTGGTTCCCTGAGTGCTTTATAACTTTTTAGTACTGATGTGAAAAAAAATTGCAAATCTTGCTCTATGTGCCATACACATTTTTGGCTTTCCTAAATGTCTTATCTCTGTGTTCTTCTAGGGAGCAATAAATATGTAATCTAATGTGAATTTCGCTCTGATATTCCTGTCATAACCAGGTATCTTTTCTAATAGACTTCCTGTTAGTCAGTTTTTCTTTGTCTTCTGCCGTTGCTTATGCCTTTCAGACATCATGATGAATAGAACACAAACTGCCCAAACCATGCCAGATGGGACTGGGATAGCTCTGCCTCTTTTATTTTAAAATATATTGTGTGTACTTGTCTTTGTCAGATGCTTTCAGTAGGTCATTCTGGCCACCTTTGAAATTTAGGACGAATTAACATGGTTTTGACACAACACACGATGCTGTCAGAATATTACTACATGGGTACTAGCCCATGTCTTGGTGAACTAGATGTTGAAAGGCATTTTCACCAACTAAGGATAACAAATTTGATATTTTTTTGTCCAAGATGTTGTTCCATACAACAATTCTGTGAAAGGGAAAAACAACTCTTAGAGTTCAGGAGACTACTCAAGTGCTGAAATTGTCTTCCAATTATATTTTACATCAATATTTTATTTTTTTTTTAAATTCCTTCCGGGATCAAAACTTTTTTTACCTTTTTTTGTCCTGAATTACTTTCTCATTGTGAAGCTGGTTGAGGATTAACTCTGTTTAGACCTGTGGAATACCCCTCAATAAAACATTCATTTTAATCTAAAAATGAAATATTCTCTCTCCACTTTCTGAAGTGCTCTGTATCTGCTCCAGCTAGATGAAGAGAATGGAAAGACTTTCATTAATTCCTGTGGTATTTGGATCGGGCCTGTAGAAAGCCAATGTAAAGAGAAGATTTGGGTTTCTCCACAGTGCTGTCTTACTGTTTGAATTTTATGTGCTGCTCTCCTGCCATATAAGAAATTTGTAAACTTGTATTGATTCTTCCTACGTGTTTTCTGAAACACAAAGCTCCACTGGCAGAAATGCTTGGCCTTGTCTTACCTATCTGCATCTTGATCTAGATTCCTTCTGTATCCTGGAAAGCAAAATGAGAATTTTCATCTCATCTTTGTGCAACTGCTTAAGAGAAGAGGAATGATCCTACTTCCAGATTATCTCATCTCTCTCTTTTTTTTTTTTCTTTTTTTTTTGGGGGGGGGGGGTGTGTTGTTTTGGGGTTTTTTTTTTTCTTTTTGGGGGTGGTCAGGGTGATACGGGAGATACTCTTGTTTA
>WTSP01007329.1:0-62898 GCA_025331215.1 Actenoides lindsayi | reverse complement strand
GAGGCTCTCTCGTGTGTTTTGATTCTTGATTCTGTGTCTTGGGTGGGCGGGTCTGTGTGTTTTTGGGTGTTTTTTTGTTCTCTGTAGAGTTGGTCAAGGTGAAATGGCTAGACTTCTGATTTTAGATGTCTAGGTGAAATTCATCTCACAGGAAAATCTAATAGGAAAAGGAATCTCCAGTTCCTTCAACAGGTACCCCTCCCCATCTTAAAAAAAAATGTTTTGGTAATAATCAAAGACAAAAAAAGACAAAAAAAGCAGACGACTGTGTAAGTTAAATTCCAAACTGACATCAGTGTTTCTTATGCTGCAAAGGTAAACTCACCTGTATTTTCTTTAGAGGGACTAGATAAACACCTTTCATTGTAGAGTCTATGTGCCAAGGGTGTCACAGGAAATTATGACTTTTTTTTTTGACAAAAGCAGATTTACAACAGGAGCTTGACTAAGAATTAATTTTTTTTATTCCCATTAGGCTACCAAAAAATATCAGTATTTTGCAGACTACTAAACTAGTGTGGACTCTGCAAGTGAAAACATCTTCTCTGTTGCTATTATTTTCTTTCCAAAAATACATTTTCCTTTCCAATTTCTTGTTTCCTATTTCAATAATTGGAATGTGTATTTCAGAAGAGTAGGAGTATGAGTGACAAGAAAGAAGAAATAGCCGCGGCAGTGTGTTGGTTCACTGAAGTTTCAATGTTTGGTTCAAGTTGGTTAAAGCTTCAATGCTGTGTTTTCCAGAGTCGATAATTCAGAAGATCCAGTGTATGAGAGCTTAGAAGAGTTCCATGTTTTTGTCTTAGCCCACATTTTGAGAAGACCTATTGTTGTAGTAGCAGACACAATGTTACGAGACTCAGGGGGAGAAGGTAAGAGTTTCTCACAGAAAAATCATTGGAAATTTCTGCACCTATGTATACTGAATCAGTCATAAACTATCACAAACAAAATACCCAGCTATAACGTGTCTGAGTATTTATGGGGAGAGGGAAAAAAAAAGATGCAGAATGATAATCTTTTTGTATTAAAGTGAAAAATACAGGATAATTATGCAAGTCTTGCTGAAAAGCTGTTTATCCCAGGTATTTACTATTGACTTAATAACCACCACATTACAAAATACATTTCTTACTGATCTAGGTTAACATGGTTCTGTATTTGCTGTGTGTTTTTTGGTGCCCCTTAAAACTCTGCATAAGTCAATCTAATCTGACTCTGTAAAACTGAATTTTGAATGTGTATAACTTGGGTTTTGGTTTTTACTAGCTCCTTCGCAGCTTTGCATTCAGAAGTTTCCAGAAAGTTTTCTTCAGTTTACACATCAAGCGCACGAATCTTAGAGCCGTATGTGGAGCCAGTGGGACAGCTGTCTGAGCAGGACTTGAATGATTAAATTAATATCTCTCACTTTTTACCATGAACTAATAAGAGCACTAATTAACGATAATATGTTGTTTAACTAAAGGGGAATGTGTGATGGATTAAAGGGGGATGTTAAAGATGGGACGGAGTTGTTAATTTTTTTCCCACAAGAAAATGCCGGGTAATTTCAGTTTCCATTCAGCTGTCCGTCTGCTCTGACAGACTTGATCACTATTGCTTCAGTTCCTCACAAATTTTCCTATCCCAAATTGCCCTCCCTGCACATTTTCTTTTCCTTGACTCAATCTGATCGTGTCACAATAATCCTAGTGGTTTTCTCACCGCTGGCCTCGTGGACCTGCGTGATCAAGTTACCTCAGTTTAACTACTGTATGTACAAAGTACAGGTTTTCAGAAAGACTAATAACTTGTTCAAATTTGGATAGACTCACCAAAATTTTGATGTATGCCTCAAAAACAAGACTGTTCTCCATCCCAAAGTCTGGACACACTAGACTTCTTCAAATAAAGTCTCTAGTACTAAACAGTGTATTGTTTGGGTTTAGTTTTTCATTTTGGAAATATTTCAGCAATAAGGACTCACATCTTCACAAGAAAAGGAAAAATAATTGGTCAGAAGCAAACATGTTGAGAGAATTTTCCTGCCTACACGTGCTGCTTTCCATAATTATATATAAACAAGTGTTGAATCTGTCAAAGGAAAGAGCTCTGCCGTTACAGATGCAGCATCCCATTCAAAGTTGACTTGTAGAATTTCTTTAGTTTTTCCTTGTCATTATTATATATACATACGTACACACATTCATATATATATATATATGATGTGTGTGGAATTTATACATTTGTAATGTTTTCTTATAGAAATCTGTTAATGCAAGGCATGAGCAAACCATGTTACCAAAAGAACTGATAGTCTATTTACTGCTGATGATTAGAAAATATCCTTCTACGTAGAAGTATTACAGGAAGGTAGCAATCTGCATACAGGTGTGAAAGTCACCAAGGTTTTGTTATAAGACCTTAAGATCTTTACTAGTAAACAAATAGAGTAAGGAAAATATATGTAAGAGTAGAATGTTTTCATTATTTTTCTCAGCATGTTTCCTGATGGTTTTGTAATGGAAATTTACCTATCATTATGAATGTTCTCTGCATTGATTACTCCACTTTAGGCTGCTCCCCTGGAACTCTGAAAATGTTGTAGCACAATTGTCACATACAATAGAACCAACATTATTGGCTGTTGTTGGACGCAGTTAAAAAATACGTTATCTCCTTTTTCTTCGCAGCATTTGCACCTATACCGTTTGGAGGAATTTATTTGCCACTTGAAGTTCTACCTAATAGATGCCATTGCTCACCTCTTGTGCTAGCTTATGATCAGGCCCATTTCTCTGCTCTTGTTTCCATGGAACAAAAAGATCAACAGAGAGAACAAGGTATGCTATAACCACAGCAACCCGAGGTTGTATGTTGAATACAATGCACGACGTCCTTTCTCCTATCTGCAGGTATTTTTATCTTTCAGAAAGGAAACAATATCTACTAAATTTTATTGCTGCATTCTTAAGAGTCTAAGTGGTTTAATCACAAGACTGGGAGCCAAAAAGCTCTTCAGTCTTAATCCTTGTGCTATCACTGTCTGGCACTTAAACCTTTTCTGTTTCATATATGTAAATAGGTATATATAGGTATATATAACTCATAGTTACCTACTATGCTTCTGGGTTCTTGAAGGCCTTTGTTAATTTGGGGTAGTAAAGTGTAGAAGATTGTGAGTCAGATTACTATTGAATACTCATGTAATGGAAAAAATCTCTCTTCTAGTGTTGTAAATGCACTTTTCTCATTTAAAAATATGTAAATGAAGTGTTTTTATCTTATCTTGCTGTCTTCTGTTTTACTTCAGAAGAGTGACAATGAAGTCTGAGCAGATACTTTTGTGTCAAGTCTGAGCTTCCTGGATATGGGACCGGGAATTGCAAGAGCTTTAGGACTGGATTTGTTCCTGCATTAGTAGCCTAGGAGCTAGCTAGTACTACTACAGGAAGACCTGTTTGCTTAATCATAGAAAGCTGTGAGATGAACTCCTATCTGTCTTTGCTTTTGGAAGGGAAAAGTGCTTTGCCAAAAACATGGTTAGGCTTTAGAAAAATTCCATGGAGGTTTGCTTTTAGGTATGAGACCTCCTCATTGTTTTGCCTGATGATACTGCAGAGGTGTTTTAAACCCCTTATGAATACCTGTAAAGTAAACATGGAATGTGTGCTGGTTGTTGTGACCTCCTGAGTGAATTTTATTTAGTCCTCCTTCCTAGAGAGAGTTCAGAGGCACCTAAATATCCTTCATTTAATTCCCTAACGCTATGTGGATTTCATCTGATTGTCATTTTCCATGCTTATGAGCCAGTCAGCATGCTGCAGCTGTGCAAAGTTGAGAGAAAGGCATGCATTAAAACTCCTTTCCAAGGAGGAAACAAACTCTGGAGGTTTTGTTGTAGACATCTTCATGAAAGAATTTGACATCTAGTTAAGCTATTCTTCTTGGAAGGAGCAGAGAGTTTCTTACAAGAGGTTGTGCCAGATAGGCAACACTCTAGAAAGGACTGCATGTGGCATTGGCAAACTTTGTGTTGGTGAATAGGAGACTGAATCATAAGACAGAAATGGAGAAAAAAAGGCTGATCGAGATGTCAGGTATTCAATGGGAAAATCTATCCAGTCCAACTATTCAGCATTCAGTGGTACATTAATATTTCAGGGATTTGTAGGTAGGTGCATGGCAGTAGGTCTGGCTTTTGCATTACACACTGGGACATTACAGCTGCCCTCCAGCCCTCAATCTGTAGAAGAGTGGCCCTTAGGAAAATGCTTTTCATGTAGGATCCGTTTCCAAAGCAGTACACTGAAGTATGTTGTGAAGCTCTTTGTGAGAAACAGAAGTCTGCAGAGCAAATTCATACTATTTTAATGCAATAATGTGATATGGATGAAGATAGTTTCCGAGAGCCTTTTTAAGGATACTGTTGATGGCTGCTGATAGTACACTGTGGCTAGGCCTGTAATGTCAGCATGCTGTTAAGGTAGCAGGTCCTACATATATGTTACAAATTGTAGAGTTATCTTCTTGTAGAACATGCCTCCATGTGTTTGGTCTTGATCCTTTTTAGGTCTGAGTTCTGGTGGTGGTGGTGTAAAAAGGCAATTTCTGGAGTAGGGAGAATCCATCTCTTACTTTCTAACAATTGAGATTGGAATACTGTCAGTAGGCTGACAGCAACCTCATTTATTTCAGGCACATCTATCTGCCTTCCTGCAATATTTCATGATCACAAATCTTACAAGAGCCTGTGTGAGTAAATAAGTTGATTGAATACACAAAACTTAACTATCTCTGCAATAACTCCGCAGATGGGATAACAGCCACCCATCAAAACTTCTGCTATTGTGGCATCCTCTAAGTGACAGGATTAACATAAGGTTGTGAGAGAAACTATTGTTCAGCTGCTCTGACCTTGCCACTCAGTACTGTTAAAAGTATTCAGAGATACAACTTGGTGCCACCTACTGAAATATTCCTAACATTACAAGTCATATACTCTTAATTACACACTGCGAGATCTTGGGTTTGGTAATAAGGTCACATATTTGCTTTCTCCTGCAAGTGCTGGCAATAATGTTAAATATACTAATTGTGGTTAGAAACTGTCTTCCTGTAGGATTTTCCTACCCCTGCAGTCACACAGGAAAACTGCTGGGAGAGAAAAAGCTACCAAATATTCAGCATAGCATTCGTAAAATTAAATACTGGCTTTGTTCACGTCTAAGTTCAACCAGGTTAATAACAAGGGTTATTGAATCAAAGTAGTGGTTGTTGTGTATGATCTTATTTTATATGTTTTACTGCAGGGCCTTGAATACAGAGGCTTCGGTTCTGTGGAGCAGCAGAGAGCATTTGGCATTAAGTCTGGGCTGAAGGAAACGCTTTAGCTTTCAGCTGCCAAGCTGGTTGCTGTTAGAGACTGCAGCAATCTAACAGCTAACACAGCATTGCTATTGTTCTTCAGATGCCGTAACAGGAAATAGATTGGCACAAGGATGCTCTAATAATGCCTATTTTTTGTACCTTGTCAGCATAGAGATGTTGGCTGCTCTGGCACGTAGGAAGGGAGATGACAATTGTTGAGTCAGAAAACAGTGGCACAGGTGCCACAGTACATGGCCAGATTTTGAACTACCAGAATGCAGATGAGAGCTTAGAGCTACAGCTCCTTGAATGGAGCACCACCAATAGCCAGGCCATTCATAACTTGTAGTCACATAATATTTATACTCTAACCATGCAACCAACTGTCAGGAGCAGCACCTGAAGCTGTCTGAACAGAGAAGCTTTCTTGTGGAGAAGGCAGTGTGTGTACTGTATTTGAAGTATGTGTGGCCAAATAAATGCTGATGTGAACACCTGAAGTTCTGCATTGGCATACAGTATTTCATCAAATCATTTTGAGCACTACTATCAATGTATATAAAGAGAGAAAACATGATAACACCCTCACATTTTGATGTGTCTTCTTTTTACCAGCACATAACTGGCATTCTGATGGTCACCGGAGGCCCTCTTGTTTAGAAAACCACAGTATCTGATTAAAAACCTATGAATCCTTTTGTATTTATGCCAGCCATATTTATGCAGATGTTTTTTGTTTACGGAAAACAAAGGTGTGAAAGTCCTCACTGTGTCTCTTAAAACTGCCATGGACAAAACGGCTGCTGCTATTTTTCATGTATCCCACGTGTTGACATTAGGACTTGCAGGCTGCTTTGAACCATGTGGTTTTGGCCAGCGTGCATCCAAAACCACGTTGTAACCAAACTACCACGCTGAAGTTGCAAACTCTCTGATGTGGCTGGGCACCAGGAAGGTGCTACAGTCCGTTGGGTTTGCCTTAGAAATTGATGTGATGGACCCTGCTTGCAGTCTTAACATTAAAACACTTTTCTGTCAGAAATGTGGGGAAATCCTCCAAGAACCCATGTCTATCAAATGGAGTTCCCTGAGAGGAAGGAAATCTCTTGCAGTGAAGGTAGAATTTTAATACTCCATTACTCTAGGAGATGAAGATGGTAGTGCTCCATACCACCCGCAGACTATCCCTTAGAATGAGCATGTAGTTTCCATTCAACACAGAGTTTGAAAAACAATAGCTTTCTAAGTTGCCTTCTTCCTTTAAACAACTGATACATTACATTGTAAGATCAGCTGTAAATCCAGTTGGCACTGCTAGCAATTCAGTTAATTGGCAAAATACGTGTTTTCCTTGGAAAACATGATCAGTTAATTGTGTTCTCAGGTTTTCCAGCTCTTTTGTTGCAATAATTTCATTGAATGCAGCAGGGTAAGCCCTGGAGCTTGCTTTACACTGTTTTTACTGAAATGGGCTTAAGTTGCACTAAGGGTAGGTTTAGGTTGGATATTAGGAAAAATTTCTTTGCTGAGTGAGTGGTGGCATTGGAACAGGCTGCCCAGGGAGGTGGTGGAATCTCCATCCCTGGAGGTGTTCGAAAACCGTGTAGATGTGGCACTTCAGGACATGGTTTAGTGGTCATGATAATGTTTAGTAGATGGTAGGACTTGGTGATCTTGAAGAACCTTTCCAACCTTAGTGATTCTGTGTATTTTTACAATGAAGAGTTAGACTCTGTGCTACTTATTCACGTCGAGTTTCTTTAAGGTGCTAAATTCTCTTAGAGCATTAACTTATGTGCTTGCATCCTACAGCGATGTCTGCCACCGGAGCTGATTGATCTCCAGCTATTCTATACTGCATTTGCAGTTAGTATGGGGAACTATGTCAAGCATTACCTACTGTGAGCGGTAGGGGGCAGCGTTCCCGTGGAATTTGTAGAGGTTTGACCTTCTTCATTCCAGTCTGCAAAGACCAGGATATGTTCCCTAGCTTCTGCAGTTGGTGTCAACCTGTCTGAACCAAACACTGACTTAGCCATCCTGATCTGAGGAGCGATATTTAACCAAAAAATGCTGTACCTTGGTTTTGACAAGATGTTTTCTGAACTGCAGAAAAGATTCTAAAGAGCATATGACCAAAAAGCACAAACAGTTTTCAGTAATTCAGTGCCATGAGGTTTGGATGATTTCTCCAAGTTTCTTTGCCCCTTGGTTTTGCTGGAATGGCAAAGTTCTTAAGGGTTCTAGTATAGAAAAATAAATGCCTTGATTGTTTGTCAGGAGAGCAGCAGTGATCTGCACCGTGCTGAGGATCCCACCCAGGCCCTCAACAGCTTTTACTTTTTTTCTAATGAAATGGAAGCGAATTGCTGGCTTTAATTAAAGTTGACGGTGTTTTTTCCTCTTAGTTTCTTGCTGGTGATGAATGATAGACACTGTGTAAAATCAGGGCGCAGTCTCTGCATAAAGCAGAGTCATTAAGATATGTGTCAGAAGGCAGAGCCCTAGCAGAGAGGGGAAAGGACAGAAGAGCCAAAAGAGCTAGACAGTGATGCTGGGATGTAACAGCAGTAATGGTCTTTTCACTACACTCAAGACAGGCCTCAAACTCACCTCTTAACCCACATATATAGAGTGATCTCTACTCCTCAATTATGTTAACTCACAGTTTGAATCCGAAATCGCTGTAACTGCGTTTTTCTCAATGCTGTTATCAATATATTTTTGCTTTGATAGTGGAGAACAGAAAGTCACTATACTGACAACACAAAATAATTAACAATTTATGTGCATCTATGTGAAAGACAGGCAGGAATGTTTCGACTTTTTCTTTCTTTCTGCCGTTCTAATGGCTCTGTCTCTAGGAAGTGTTTATTGTGCGTTACAAAACGGCAGCGTTGTTCTCGCAGAGGTCTCCTCTCCTCCGCAGATGACTGAAACAACGAGTGTATTAACCTCTCCCTCCCCTCTTCTACTGTCCAGTATAAAACATTTGTGGTGCTCTGGATGAGACAATTCTGCAGCGCACTCAAATTCTGCCCTTCTTCAACCAGTTACACTGCTTTTCAAGGCTGAGGTTTTTGGTTTGGGTCATTTTTGTTCCCCCCACCCCAATCCTTGTTTCTTCTCTACTTCAGCGGTGATCCCCCTGACTGACTCTGAACACAAGTTACTGCCTTTGCACTTTGCGGTTGATCCTGGGAAAGACTGGGAGTGGGGAAAAGATGACAATGATAACACCAGACTGGCCAAGTAAGACCTTTCTGTAACTTTAGTGTTAAGTAGTAAAATGTCTTGAGCCATACCTGATTGAAGTATTGCTAACAGAGAGGGCTTTGTTCATGTTCTCTGGTTACAAGAGAGAAGACAGTGGGTGGGTCTTCTGCTGATGGTCACAATCCAGGCTGCTGCTACATCTCTCCCTGTTAAGAGGTATTGCTTTTTCTTTCAGGCTTTCTGACTGTTTGTTCCCTTCTTTTTTTTTTTTTTTTATCCTTAGTTTGATTCTGTCTCTTGAGGCAAAGCTTAATCTTCTGCACAGCTATATGAATGTAACCTGGATACGCATACCGTCTGAGACACGGGTAAGGTAAACTTCCCCCTCGGTCTAAACCAGATGAGAGACAGGCTGTTGTGTAGGGTCTGCTGCCTGGAAACACCTCGGTGTCCTAGCAGCATGGACGAGTCACTCGTGGCTCACTGGCATTGTGATCAGGCTTGCAGATTTTTCTAGTTATTTGTTTAAATAACATAGCTGCTTGTATCTTTTTTGCAACTGATATTCTGTTCTCAAATGTACTTCCTAGCTTAATCTTTCTGTTACTTATTTCAGTGGTCCATGTAGTTTAGAAAAACCTTAAAATAGACCTTTTCTCACCGTTGTTTCCTCAGAACTTTGGCTTAATCTCCTGATGCTACTGTTAGGTCACCAATCCCCAGTCCTTTCACTTTCTGAGAATAGAGTTGTAACCCTGGACACCTCTCAGTTTAGAGTGGTTGACAAAAGTCAGACTGGAGCCTGGTTCTTTCAGAAAGCTATTTTAGAGCCATGCCCAGCTGGCACCTAGTCAGCTACAAATTTCACTGCAAATTGCATTGAATAGATTGGAGGTAAGTCTGGAGGCAAAAGGTTGCTAGGAGAGGATGAAGGTGCTTTAGACAGCCTACACAGATGGGATTTGAAAGGAGAAGCAGAGTACAAAATGAAAAAGAATGTAACAAGATGCAAGAAGGGAAAAATCTATTTTTCTACAGTTTCTACAGTGGTACCTACTGCATCAGCAAAAGGAGAGACAAAGCGGTGCTGTAGTTGTTAGCTGTGAGCCTGAAACTTGTGGGACCTGGGCTACCTCTCCCTGCTTCACGCTTGCCACATGAGCGTGGTCAGGTCACTTCAGCATTCGTTTCCTTCTTTGCCCAGTGTGGGGTTAACAGCCCTGCTTCTGAATGCATGGTGGGGTGCTTAGGGATCCATAGAGAGACAGAGGACATTTAAGTACCCAGGGACAAAAAGCAGGCAGGCATTTCTACATGTGAAGAATGTACATCTCCAGAGCTTTTTTGTTTTGTTTTGTTTTTTTAATTTGAATCATTATGGTTAGTTAAATGTTTCATATTTATCTCTAGCAGATTTTAGCTTCCTGGTGCCAGAAAGCAAGACTAAGTTTTGCAGGAGTAAATTAACAGAGCCACATTTTACAGTATCCTAGGATCCTCCTTGTTGCATTTTCAGGAGAGATGTTTTATCCCCTTACCTAAAATATAATTAGAACTCAGCCTTCCGACACCAGTTCTATCTGCGTTGTATTTCCAATAATAATAAATATACCTCACTGTACTCCTCACTCTACATGCTGAAGTTTAAAGTCTAATATTTCAGGCAAGACATTTAGCTCTGGTACGTTTGATTTTCATGCACCAGAGACCCTAACAATGTAGAAATTAATTTAAACAAGTTTGCTTTTTTAGTATAACAGATTTTGAAATATTGTTACATCCAGGTTTGTGTGCTCAGAGCTTTCAGCAGAACCTCATTTCCCTTCCATGGCAGTGTTATCAGTTTCTTTCCATTCCCTCAGTCTCTCCAAAAGCTAAGAGACAGCCTGTATTGTAGATGCTTCCTACTGAGTGGCTGATCTCTCTCTGTGTGCTGGCCAGCCACTCAGCTGGTCAACACAAGCATGGAGGTTGTGCTGCAGCCTCCCCCTCGACAGGAGCACTAAGTCACATCTCTCCATTATTCAGACACCGATTTTTCACAAAAGCTCTTGAGTGCCTGACCTCTGTTCTACAAATGTGCTTGAAATGAGCCAAAAGCTACTGTAGGAACAAGCAAGATACATAGTCATCACAGCCAAATAAACTTCATTGGTGAAGAAACCACTCTTAAAATGTCAGTGCACAAATTAAAACGTATATTTAAAATTCAATGTCAAAATCTATATTGGATTTGGGGTTTTTTTACACCACGCGCCTATATGAAACTGATTTTGCCGTGTCCTAATTATAATTACTTTTCCATAGCAGGCCCCTTTGGCTCAACCAGAATCCCCTACAGCTTCAGCCGGGGAAGATGTCCAGTCTCTGGCCGACTCGATGGACTCGGACCGAGATTCCATCTGTAGTAATTCCAATGGCAATAATGGCAAAAACAGTAAAGAAAAGGAAAAGGAGAAACAGAGGAAAGATAAAGACAAAACCAGGACGGATTCAGTTGCCAATAAAATAGGAAGCCTCAGTAAAACCCTGGGAATTAAACTGAAAAAGAACATGGGTGGTCTCGGAGGCCTGGTGCACGGCAAAATGAGCAGAGCCAATTCAGGGAATGGGAAAAATGGTGACACGGTAGAGAAAGTCAAAGAGAAGAAGTCTAAGTCTCGGAAAGGCAGCAAAGAGGAATCTGGCCAGTCTGCGAGCACTTCTCCATCTGAAAAGACCACTCCATCTCCAACTGACAGAGCTAGCAACTCGCCCACTGAAAAGATGAACACTAAATCATTCTCTGACAAGCAGTCTGACCCATGGAAGTACAGTACTGATGTGAAACTCAGCCTAAACATTTTGAGGGCTGCCATGCAGGGTGAACGAAAATTTATTTTTGCTGGCCTTCTTTTGACCAGTCATAGGCATCAGTTCCACGAGGAGATGATTGGCTATTACTTGACCAGTGCGCAGGAGCGTTTCAATGCAGAACAGGAACAGAAAAGAAAGGATGCTGAGAAAAAGGCTGCACTGAATGGATCATCTAATAGGAAACTGGAGCCAGAGGCATATTCAAAAGAAAAATTAGAAACATCTCCTCAGGACAGGGCATCACCCGTCTTGCCTCAAAGCCATACAACTCAACTGGTTTTAAAATTTAAAGACCGCACTAGTCCCACTCCTGGGTCATTTTCTTCACCTAGTAACGGTGCTAAGAAAAGTGGACCCATTCCAGTATCTGCCCACTATAGCCATACACCACCTGTTCAAAGGCAAAGCGTCATCCATTTGCATGATGTCAACTCCAAGCCATCGAGCTTCCAAGACGATACCTATAAGCCAGTGGTCGGCACCTTGAAAACCTGTGCCACCTATCCCCAACAAAACAGATCGCTGTCTTCTCAGAGCTATAGCCCAGCACGGATATCTGGTATCCGTACGGTGAACACGGTGGAATCGCTGAGCTACGCCATGCCTACTGAACACAAGTCCCAGACGTACACAAATGGCTTCAATACTGGTGACGTTAGAGACTGCTTAGAATATGCTGATGAGGAGGCTCCTCAGACCTGGTTGAACAATGATAAAAACCAAGGCAGAAGCACAGTTTGCCCCATATATTCCATCCAGCAGAACCGCTGTAAGAAGGAGAACTGCTCCTTTTATGGTCGTCCCGAGACTGAAAATTACTGTTCATACTGCTACAAAGAAGAGTTAAAGCGCAGGGAGAGAGAAAGCAAGGGACACAGGCATTGAGGATTCTTCCCTGACTACTTAGTTTTACCGTTTTCTTACTTACAAAGTAAACAGTGTTGAATTGCAGTAAAAGGAATCCTTAAGGAAAGAATAAAGGATTGATGAGTAAATAGTGTCTAGCTTTTCGCTTTTCCGGGACAATGAGGAAATAATAGGATTAATGTATCATAAAAAAAAATATTATTTTCCATTTTGTCAGTGTCTTTTTTACATATACTGGTAAGCTGAAGGGTTGTTTACGCCTTTGTCAGTGCTGTGTATATGTTTGGTCAAAAATTTACTAATGGTGCCTGAATTTACACTGACATCACTCAGGTAGTAGAATGATAGGGGAAAGTCATAATACCGGAGATGTGGTGTTGTCGTAGGGTAGTATCTGCCTTGCAGACCTTTGAAATTCTATAGCTATTATGAGAGTATTTTTTTTCCTTAGTAAAACCTAAAATTTTTCATAGCTTTTTTTTTTTTTTCGGGAGGGTACTGATTTTGCATACTGCATGGTTTTAACATGGCAGCGTATTGCGTTACTACTGATGTTTGCACTCACTTCAGTCTGCAGTTGACTGAATCCTGGAAAAAGGGACTGAAAGGTCTGCATTCATGAGGGCTGTAGCTCTTCCTCATTTTCAGTTCTTACCAGTTATTTCTACGTTTCCATAAAAAAAAAAAAAAAAAAGTAGGTTTGAGCCACTTTTATTTGTACTGAATTTTTAAACAGGTTTTATAAAAAAGACATTATGACTTGCAAGACTTCACGTCACAAAAAAATCCACACAGTATAGTTTGGGGCACCTGAATTTCAGTAGTATTTTCGTTGCTGTTAAAATTGAGATAAATTTAAAAATAAAATTAAAATATTCGAGTTTTATTAGATTTGGAAAATTCGATGACCGGATAGGAAATTTAGGATCATTTTAGAGCTGAATGAACTGCTTGTCCAAACGAATGTATTGCATCAATTGATCCCCTTAGCCATTGCAAGAGTTTGATCATTATTTATTGATTCCTTTCTCAACATTATGAGGTGATATTTATTGCAAACATAACTACTTCTGAGCCTTTCTTGAAGACTGTTGGCTCCACCTATTTTAGAGTCTTCTCCTAGAGTGAGTTATGTACCTACCAGGGAGGTTCCAGGATGGCTAGAAAATACCTTCAGCATGAATGGCAACTTCTAGCACCGACTTGCACGGGTCTGATAGCCAATTACTTACGTAAGTATTTGCAATACTTCTGAAAACAAAACTTGGCTTATAAAAGCATTCCTGTAAAGCAGACCCTGCAAATACTGAGAAAGTAGATGTAAGGCCTTAGGACGCTGTCTGGAATATAGTACTGGCTGGTTTTGAACCCCTCCACCACCAACTGGTATCACACAGAAAGATCTTTAGTGTTACACATGCAAGGAATGGCTCATTTACTGTCTATACACCTTTTTTTTTTTCTTTTTTTAAATAGCTTATTATCCACAAGTAGGTGAAGTACTGCTTTCAGGACTGTTTACTCTGCCAGCTAAAGGTACAGAACATGAGTTCTGCCTTACTCAATATACAATAGCACTTTTCTGGTCAGCACAGGAAAGCTTTTTTGCCAAGAGTCTTTGTTTCTGATTCTTTTCTGCTGTACCCAAATTTTACTCTTGGCATGGGTGTCACCATTTCACTTGCATAATCTGTTTAGCCTTGAAACCAAGCCTAAAGTAGTCTGTGAAACACACTGCACAAACTTAGCTGATCTGTACTGGCTCTCAGGAAAAGTACGTAAGCTTTTGCTGAGGTCCCACTGAAACTGGTGGAACTGAGCATGTACTTCAAATTGCCCATATCTTTAGGTTTTCTGCTGAATGGGACGTTTAAAGAATAGTTTTAAAATAAGTCCATTAGCCACACCTAAAAAGTCATAGTCTTCACCATGCTAGCTGTTCCATGAATCCAGACCTGTACTTTGTATTTCTTGCTGTGTACTGAGCGTGCTCTGAATGTTACAGAATTTGCATTCCTCCATAAAAGGGAAACACTGGTATGCGTAATGAGAGGTTAAAACTTCATGTGACTTCTATCCCTAAGGTAAGAACATTCTAAACCCCCGTGTCTCCAGTTGTGTACACTGGTAAGCAGTGTCCTTTTTTTGGTTAACTGTTGTGATTACGTGTAAATTCTAATTGCCAAAGAAATCTGTGATTGCAGATCATGCTAAAACAACCAGATCATGTTAAAACAAATCAAATATCATACTTTATTGTAGATGTTGCTGAGACTGAGAAAACTGACAGGATAAAACTTCATGGAAAAAAAAAAAAAGAAATATTTAAGACTTCTTAGAGCATTAGAGTAGCAGTAGTAGTTGGTACTCTGAGAATTGCCTCTGTGTCAAGTTGTGCTTAAGAAATATTACATTAGCAGCAAACTCTACCAGCCTGTGTATTTAAGTCAGTTGTATCCTTTCTGAATGAGGAAAAAAGTAACAACACATATGTAAAAATAAGCAGTTACCATCAGAATGTGCTGTTTCCCATTTATCAAACGAGTTCTTACTGTAGTATGTTTTTAAGGTGTACTACTGACATAAGAGAGAGGTTTACAGCTGGTCAATATTCAGATAAATTAGCTTTTCCTAAATTATTGAACAGATTGTACCTGTTTGGCAGATGATTTTGAAAGATGAGTTGGCCTTCCAAGTAATAATATCCTTGTCTGTATAGGATGCTAAACTTCAGTGCTTACTGTCATCCTCCAGTCACTCAGATATTTCCGTAAATATTTGCCACTACTGTATTGCTCATTTTAAAATACCTGTTATATGAAATGCTGACAGAACACTTTTTAGTTGTGGCTGTTTCCTTAGAATCCTTTTCTTGGTATGCCTTTGAATAATTTGCTTAATATTGCTGTGTTCCTTTAGAACTCTCTTGAAATATCTCACTATTTCCTTGTCCCTTAACATTTGATATTGAAAAGAAGTTGCAGGCCTACAATGCAATTTGCCAGTTAAAATCTACTCATCCCTTCCTAGCCGTTTTTCTTTTTTACCTGGATAAGCAATGCCATGATTTTTTATTTATTTATTTTCTTTCCCTGAGCTGTTTGAGGCAGTTGTCTAAAGAAGATACCACTGTTAATATTAAACAGTCCAAACATGCAGAAGCAGTGCATCCTTCCTGAAAAAGTGATTGTCTTACTAAAAGAAGCGTTGACCTGTAAAAGGAAATTTTCCACCTAATCTTTGCAGCGAGAATTCCCAACCGCTCATGAGTTGCATTCACTAGCACTGAAAGAAATTGCTTCCTTCCTTCACTAGATGCGAGAGAGGATAATCTTCACAAGTGTTTTTCTGCCACACTAAATGGATAACCTTTGACTACTCTCTTGGTTTATTTTTCCTTACATTGAAAGCTCGTGTAGCCCACAGGCCAGCAAGTCCTTTTCTGTACCTGATTTGCCCTCACTATACCTTCCAGAGCTTGTTAGAATTACAGCTTAGTCCCAATTCTACAGAAGTCAGTTTTGGTTTGGGAGGACTCCCTATATTTCTTCTTTTAGCTCACGGCTGAAATACACATGCATATTTTGCATTTGTATATGCATTTTCCCCCCTCTCTCCTTGACAATGATTCAGTAGCTATCACTGTTGTACAGATTTCAAAAGTAAACTAAATCTTGGGTAAGCTACACCTTCCCAGAATAGATCCAAACTCACCACAACATATTTAGGTTGCAGGAAGCTGGAATTTTTCTAATGTGTGAATGTACAATTTTTTTCTAGTTTAAAAAAGGCTTAAACCTCTTCTGCAATTTTTTTTTTTACTTTGTTCATGAACTCTGGTACAAAGGTCTGTTCATAGCAGAGGATGCTTGTAATATGTAATGGGTTTCAGTCACACTTTATATTAAAGTTCCATTTAAAATGCTTTATAAAGAGTTAATAAACTATTGCTAGAGTTTACAAGTATTTTTTTCAGGTGTGGGTATCTGTTGTAGCGTACGGCTAACAAGCAGCTCATTCAGAAGAAGGTGATGTAGACTATCAAAAGTAACTTCAGATATTTCTGATTTTAAAACAATTGATAACCTTGTTATTACGGTTCGTTAAGCTTTACAAACACGCTTGAAGTTTGGCGTGTGACCCAGCTTTCTTTAGCAATTAGTTCCTTCTTCTTAAGGGGATCGGTGAAAGAAAGATGCGGTACTTTTGTGTTGCTGATTTCATAAGAAGACTAAATAGGCCAAGTGAAGTCTTCAGTCATCTCCTCTAAAACTGCAAAACTCGTGACGTGAGCGGTATCCCCTGATACAGAACGCACTGGGGAGAGACACTTGATGCACCATTCAACTGCAGATCAAAGCAGTCTGCTGAGGCAATATCCGTCCTTGTACAGACAGACCTATTCAGGGTAATCTACTTCTCGTGTGATGCATGTGTAGATATCAAAAAATGCACAGCACAGATCTGACAAAATACTGCCCTCTAACGCTCTGATTCTGCAAACAGTTACGCTGGTGCTCAACTTCACCAATATGAATAGTCTCCCTGACCTCAAGGAAACTGCTTATTTTCAGAAACTATGTTCAGAAAAAGCATGGAGGTTTGTGGGATCGGGGCCTGAGGCCTTTAGCCAGTGTTTGTTCCCTCCCCTCCCTGGATGTTACTCTTCCAATGACAGAATTGATGAGAATTTTGCCTGAGGAGTAGAGGGAAGCCTTGGGCCTCTTCGGGCTAAATCTACTGTCCTCTGAAATCTGTGGACAGAATCCTGTTAGTAGTGGGGGCCTTAAATCAGGTTCTTCGTGGGCACACAAAATATTTGCAAGCTGGAAGTCAAAGTAAAGTATGAGCCAGTAAGGCAGCGAGGTCTTCGTAACACTGGGAATGTTTTGCACAGATAAAACCCCATATGTTAATAGAAACCACAATAGTCTCAAATAAATGTAGGTCCAGAGAAGCAAAATAACTGATGCTGATTGTAGCTGGCTTTTCAGCTTAGTGTATTTAAGTCTCTGTCAGTGTATTTGGAGAGTATTTGTTTTAGGGTATGGCAGCTTATGTAGAGGATCACCAAACAGCATATAGCATAGAATTTAAATTACTTCAGCAACAGACACTAGTATCTATTTTAATTTGCACAGTCATTTCCAGTGTATATGACTAAAATACTATATTTGTTAAAACTGAGAAGAAGGCAACAGAAAGGTGTTTGTAAGTATGTTCTGTTTGTAGACTTAAGGCTGTATTATGTTGGAATTTTACAAGCCAAGTTCAAATTGTAATATAGAAATTATTTTTATATTATTTTCAAAATAGGCTATAGAGCAATATTTTGCGCATTTATTATAAACAGGGACATCATTTCAGCAGGTTACCTTCAGAAATGCTGGTAGAAATTAACCATAAAAAAGAAAGGTTAGTAAATGTACTTGTTTCTAACTGCTCTGTCTGTTGTGCACATGTATATCTAATGTGAGTTGAATATACAACTTTATTTTTAATTGAAAAGCTTTACATTTTTCTTTGTATATTTTGGTACAACACTGTCCCTCTCTATTTAATTCCACTCTTCCTTCCAGCCCCTACCAATAGCCACTTTTATAAGCAGCATCATTCAGATGGAAAGTTTTCTTACCAAATTAAACATTCTGTGCAGATATTGATTGACTTGGGACATTCATAATACACTCTGAATCCATTGGAGTAGGATTACTTTGCCCTTTAAAAAAAAACAGAGTTGGAGAATTAGTATTGTTCCAAAATTAACCCATGCAATCATTTGGCATCTATGGGAAGAAAATCGCTCTAGATTGTAGAAATGTTATCCTCTAATTGGCAGATACATTGTGTCTTAATACGCATTTAAATGTGCATTAGCTTCTTGCAGATTAAAACGTCCATGTGTTCTTTATTCATAGTCCTTTGTACTGTATGTACCAATTACTTATGGGCTGTGCAAAAAAAGATTTTGCAAAGGAACGCGTATTTTAAGCTGGGAGTCAGTGTAGTTTTTAAAATTCCATAACTTCTGTGATTTAGTTTTGTTTGTTCAAGAATTACTATTAAGATATGTACTGCAACCAAAACCTTCAAATCTGGATGCCTAATGTTAAGATTCCGCATCTAGGTTTTTCCTAACAAATAGGCTGGTTTTAAGATGTACTGAACATCAGCTCCTGTGGGAGCAAAAGCTGTTTCTTGGTTTCAGAAAATCAAGTGAGCATTACTCCAACACATATTCAGGGCTCTTCTTTACTGGTCTACACTTCAGTCAATGAAATTTACATTTTCTCTTTAGCAATTTTCCTTGTGTGAATAAATTCATAAAGTGGTTGCTTGAATATGGAAAGACTTGCCTTGTACCAAAACGCCGTGTAATTGTCCATTTAACTGTTGCATTCTTAACGGGGCTAGTGTATTCCACTGATTTGGTGGGGGAGATGTCAGACCTTATTTTCTTGGATATCATGATCACTCTATTCTGTTTGTTCTTCCTCTCAAGTGAATGTGCTGTCGTGATTGCTCTTTTATCTCCCATTACCTGAATGCGTGGACTGTACCAAGAGAATTGAAATGGCTGATGCGCATTTGCACTGTGGAACATGGGATAGGGGTAAAAGCCACCATGCTCCAAACAGCCTTAAAATGATGACTCTCTGGGGACTGAGAGTCACTTAACTGGATGCAGCCTCTGTCCCACTTCCTCATTTAACCATGACTGTAAAATACCCTAGCCTGCTGTAGTCTACATAGCTGTATGCATATTCATATGAATTAACCTGTAATCTTAAAGTTTTCTTTTAAAAATGGTAATTCTTTGATACGTGTCACTGTGTTGGGAAACCTTAGTCAATAAAGGAGACAGGAGTAAAAACAGAAATAGTTAGCTAGTAGAGCAACTGTGGCACCAAAATACTAAAAAGATGGAAAATTATTAAGATGTGTCAAAACCTTTTTCCCGTCAAGAAGTTTTGTGGGTCTTCCTGTATCCTGGGAAAAGAGAGAAGTGTTGTTTGGCCATTCCTCTCTGCATCTAATGTAGTCTCTTAAGTTTGTTGCAGAGGCTTGCTGGTGGGGAAGGAGGGAGAGAAAACCAGCAGGTTTCTTCTTTTCAACAAAGCAAATTCTACTCTAGTGGCAGAATCATCCCAGACTGCAAAAATATGGTCCACTATTAGAACTAAACAGTGCCTAACTCTTTGTGTGTGAGATGTGTATTTCATTTTGCCTCTTTAAAACTGTGGGTTTAAAAAAAGGGGAGGGAGGGGAAGAAGTTTAAAGAATAAGCTTGCATGATAGTGACCCAGTTCTTTGTCCACATGCGAAATCAACGTAAACATGAAAATGGGATTACACTGGAGTAGCACTTTCAGGCAAGCTGAGAGGTAAAAGCCACCTTTTTTGGTAAATCCCATGTAACTGCTTTGCCACAGAAGAAAAAAACCTTTCACACAGAAACTTCACCTGATGAAGCCTGACAGTATGTCAGGAGCCTGAGAGCCATGGCCAACCTAGCCAACAGCAAAGCAAGTCTGGTCACTCTTGCCTGTACAACAGATGCAGTTCATGGTGGCCCGTGGTGTCTGAACAGTGTCTTTGCTGCAAAGATGAAGTGGAACGCGGCCTTGTTGTCATTTGCCTCCAGGTTTAAGTAAGACAAAGCCTCTTCCCCATGCTTTTGATTAAAATACGCAGGAGATGTAGCAGCAAAATATGGCATCTCGGGCTTAGAGAATGCCCTACATCTCCTTTTAACAGGCTTGCAGTCAGGTATGAATTGAAACCCAGCCATGTGGGCGTGACAGAAGCGCTCTTGTCTCTCAACTTTGCATATTGTGTGCACTTACGTTTTAATACCAACAGCAATTAAGCAATGATTTTATTATTTGCTCATTTGTACTGTAAATACGGTCTTTGTATAACGCACACAGTGCACGTACAGCACAAAAAAATGCTTTTCCCTTGGAGCCACTCAAAGAGCTTTGCGTGCACATGATACCAATCTCTGTTCATTCACCATAAGCCAAGGAGAACAAACAGGATTTAAGCCTAGATTAAATAATGAAGGGAATTAACCACACAGACCTTAGCAGCTAGGAGCTCCCAACCATAGTATTCCAGGCCAGGTTTGACAGTTTTGTATAAAACTCTAGCCCAATGATCTAGATTAAGTTTGTGCTCTTTCCTGGGGAGGAGCAATAATTTCTGTGTCTTTTCCAAGCCCATTGCTCTTACTCTGCTAACACCTTGTTGCATTTGTAATGTGCCGGTCTTACCATGATTCAGGTTTTTCAAATCTGCGTAGAGCTCTTATTTTCTTATTGGAATCTGTCTAGAGCTTTATTTTGCATTCAATTTTAAGATGTGAAATACTATTATAAACTTTTCATAATACCTTGCAGTTGACTGTTGTGTGGCTGAAAGACTTTGTTCTCCTTGGAAGTCCTGGCTCTTCCTCATTGATTCTTGTGACTAACGGTTTGGTATGGAAAAAGTTGAATGAAACATTGGCAATAGCAATGCTGTTTACATGTATTTCAGCCATTTGGTCTACTTGATCTTTTTCGTTACACGATTCAGTGTTGTTAAAGTCCAGTGCACCTCAGATACAGGCAAATCTTGAAGGACAGGTATACCACAAAAAAAGGTACTACTATTGTATAATATGCCCTCCCCAAATGGTTTGCACCTATTTTTTGCTATTGATAACATTTTTCCTCCCATCTTCTACTTCCTTGGACAAATTCTAAAGCTCTTTGTCCTTAAAGCCTGTGTTAGATTTTCCAATAAAGAAGATTTGGCTTTGTCAGTTCAGTTTGCATATAAAGAGGCTGTCTCCCCAAACAAGAACTAAAATAACACAGTTTTGGTTTATAGGAGTTAATTTACTCATTAACTGAGGGTGTCTGTTCAAATATAACCAAAGCTAATCATACAAAGTTTAAAAAATCAGGACAGGCAATGTGACTCTTTCTAATAGCCAAGCAAACTCAGTATTTTTAAAACTGTAGAAATCTACAATAAATGTATTTGTACTTGAAGTCCAGATTTCAAGGAAAGATAGTAGTTGGCCCTCATCAGGGCTTAAGTAAATGTTCACAAGGAATAAAGCAAGTCTCGCTGATTTTTGTTGGCTAAGAATTTAACTTCTGGTAGTCATGCCATCCTTCTTTTTCAGAATCTGGGTGGGAGTTTCTTGCCGTCTTCTATGAATTTCTACTATTTTAGCAAAGATTTATTTACGATATCAATAAACAATATAATAGACATATCAGAAATGTATTTAAAGCTGAAATGACTTTTCAGGTTTCTCTGTGTTTGGCCATTTTCATGCAGAGCTTTTATCCTGTGTGAAAGGAGTGAATTTACCTTTTCCCATTCCCTTCCCTATTCATAGTTTAAAGATGCGATTGGTTGCAGTCACTTTCATCTGCATAGTTGACCATTTTTAAGCTGACTGCCATATCATGTTTAAACCCACCGCGCAAAAGAAACCGGAGCATTAATGTTAAAGGATTATGAGTATTTTTTTTGTTGTGAAAAGTGTGAGTTCTTAAGAATCTTTTCTACATGCAGTTTTCATTCAAATTCAATTTAAATGTCATTTTTAATCGGATCCATACTTTGACAAAGATGATGCGTAAGAGCTGTTTTTAGCAGTTGGATTGTTACTTTGTAAAGTATTAAAGCACTAAACCAATTTTTGCAATAGGTAGTAAAACTTGCTTTTGTTTCAAAACCTTCCAGTTATAACTGTCGCACTTTTTATAGCAGAACTGTATTTAATTTCTTTCTTTTATGAAAGATTACTCAAAGTAACTGATAGCTCTGTAATCTGTGTGAATTGGCTTCTCCATTATTTGAAACTGAGAGAAGCTATAATGCCTATTCAATAAAATTAACTTATTTCTAAAGTATCTGTTTGCATCAATTTCTGTTTGTGTTTTTTGTGTACCCTCCTCGGCGTAATGCTGAGGAAACACTGAAACCTAGAAGAGCAACAAGGGGCAAACTGGGGAGGGGGTTTATTGGCTCATCACAAGCTTTTATTCTGCTGCCAAAAAGCTCGCTCAGTTTGATTTCAAGAGTGATTTGCACAAATGGGCCAACTCTGACAATCTGTGGCAAAAGACCCCAATCCAGCACTTCCAAGCCTGTTCAGCTTTCATTTCCGCAGAGCACACCTAGTTCCTGGGCTCCGAAGGCACAAGGCCCCTCCGTGCAAGGATGGGCAGTGCTGCCACACCACTGCGATGTCGTAGTACAGGCTGGGCTGTGATTGTCCCTTTTACTGTCCTCGGGAAGTCTGTGCCTGCATCTAAGCAGGTGTGAGACAGGACGTTGGTCAAACAACTATTTTTGAACTGGCACGTTTCTTTAGAGAGATCCCAAGTGCTGAAGAAGTCATCTTAACACGTGATAAGCTGTTCCAACAGTTAATTAACCATTTTTTTAAAAACCCTTCTGTTTCTAACCTGAATTTACTTAACTCCAGTTTCTGCCTTCTCATCTCATTTCACTTCTGTCTAATTGAGGAGCTGTCTGTTGCCCTTGAATTGCTTGTACCTTCTGATGGTGCCATCCCCTAGCCTTCTTGCGAAGGCAGATCATGCTTTCCAAGGCTGTTGCAAAGGCATATTTCCAGTTCCTGGAATAGAATCTTTCTCGTGCCTGTGCTTCAAGTCTCCTCCAGCTTTTTTATCATCTCCGTTTATAAGTAGGCTACCTAAATTAGACTGAAAGGTTTTTGTGAAATACACGCCAGCTACAACAAAAATTAATTCAGGCAGAGTCTGCTGCAGACTTGTGTTAGCCTCTCTCCTGAATTAGTCTCTAATTCTATGTAAGAATTTATAATGTCTGCATTTCAGCACAAGTTTATTTCTGAATTGACATTATTGTATATTTTATTCACTAAAATGTTTTTAGTCTTTCTGGCCATAAGATGCACAAGGAACAGCTGCTCTTCAACCTAGTATTTTTTGGAGTCCTTGCTTCCTGAGCTGGAGTCCTGCATCTGGTGAGTATAGACAAGTCATTGTTTGGGTTTTTTTACCCCTAAATGTCTGAGTTAATTTTGATTGTATCAAATACACTTGGTTTGTTCGTTACCTAGTTTACTGAGCTGTCCAGATTATTCTTGTGTTAGCATACAATCATTTAGTCTCCTAATATTATTAATAATTCTTTAAGCACTTTCCCCTGGTGATTGATAAAACCATTAGTGTTTGGCCCTCTCTTGAGACAGTAGATTGGTGATTAATTATTTATCAGTTAAACTTCATTTCAAATAATTTAAAAAGCTTTAAAAGGGACTGCTTTTTAGGATACTCAATTTTTATTTTACCCTTCCTTCATCTTGATTCAAGTTCCATATTAGCCATTTAACTATTGTGCCTGTGTTCACAGCATGCATTTACCTTCAATAATTGCTGTTTGACAGCATCTCGAATTTGAATTGAGGATAAATCAAATAGTAAAGTAGTTGTGGGGGAGGGGGGGAACATGGGCAGACATAAAAACATCTTTGAACATGTCTACCTGTTCTGCAGATCTCAGAGGTTTCCATCTACTAAAATGCCAACCTACTGTTAGGATTTCCCTTCTTCCTGGTGCAAACATACTGTACCTAAAAGACAGAGGAGAGGCTAAGGGTCAGCATACCCCACTCTGTACAGGTTATGGACTTGCTCAAATCTGTGCCTTTGCTGAAGAGTTTTCTTAACTGGCATTAGTTTCTAGGAATATGGTTCTTAAATATAAGGACATTGTAATGTTAAATGTGTCTGCCTGGCTGATTGCTGCTGGAATTATTTTACCTTTATTGCAGTGGTACATGAAATAATTACTGTATACTCTTTTTTTTTTATTGGTTTAAAGGCCACAATCATGCAATTCGTTCAATACAATCAGATTCCCAAATCCTAGAGCTTTATCAACTCCAAGAGGGCTTCTGGAAAACGCAGGGCAGACTTGCTTGCAGAACTGACATTTACAGTCAAGAAGTACTTCATGACTTTCATGGGGGAAGGGCATTAAAGCAACATAAGGCTTTACTTGTTGAAATCTAGCATTGGTTGGCCTCCCTGGTTGGCATCCTGGCCAAAATCTGAACATTCAGACTCCCTCAGCTTGTTCTGGAGATTTGCTTCCTTCTCACAGTGTGCTCGTAACTATCACAGATGAGTCTTCAGTCAACCAGAAATTCAGAAAACAGCATTTTAATTTATGCTGCTTGTCACTATTCTCTCTTACACAAAGTTTTAAAGAGGAAAACCAGTGTTAGTAGATGATGACTTCCTTTGGGTCACCCTGTCAAATGGCTCTGTTTGGAGTGAACCACCTTCTCTGATGGCTTGCTCACTGCTCTAACCTGCACTGCAGTTGCCCCTGGACATCTGTTTCCAGTTAACCCTGCGGAGAAATCTGATTGATGAAGCAAAAGCCAAGGCAGTCACCTGAGCTTCTGGAGCTGGAGAGATTCTGTCCTTCCTCTGTTGTGCCCCATTTTACACTTGTGAGATGAAAGCATTGTCTTTCTGCACAGAAAAATATTGTCACTCAGGCTGGTCACAGAACCATCTGAACAGAAAAACGGTGTGTCTCACTGCTGTGCAGAGTAATATTGAATTCACTTTCTTCATTCTACAGCAAACCATCTTCAGGATGCCTACAAAGGTTGAAAACCATTGGAGTGACTGGAATGAAAACAAGGCAGACCCAAGCGTCCATACCTCTTATGCAAGATTCAACAGCATGTAAGTCATGGTATATTGAAGTTTTTTTGAAGTATAAAACACCACACATTAAACTTCATCTGCTAATTGTATATTAAAAAAAACCCTGATCATTGAGTTGGAGTGTGTAGGAAATGGCAGTGGCTAGTGTAGGACCCGATTATTAATACATTTTAATTAGTAAGTGTGTGAGTATATTTACCATGGGTAGGTCAGAGAAAGCTGCCTGCATAAGGCCCTGCCCATGTAAGATGTGTCCAGATCTTTTATCCAGAACAGAACCCGGCTAAGGAGGAAAGTGCCCATCCTGTGTTCATGTCGGCTCTGTGCAATGTGTGCCTGTGAGGTACCCACAGATGTTCAGGGCAGTGGCTATTGTTAGGTACTTGTCACCTGAGAGTTAGATGAACTCGCTGAGCTCATTTGCCATGTGGCAATTAAATCTATGTCTGTTTGAGGGCCTTTGAGGCATTTGCTGTGCCCGTGGCTTAGATCTGGACAGTCAAGAGGGAGTTGTGTATCTTTATATCTGATGAAATCTGTACTGCAGCCAGTCTGCTTTGCCTTTGGCTTCTGCTGTTCATACAGTGACTCTTGTTTTTTGAAGAAATTGTAAGAGAAGCCAGGATCTCATTAACTGTAGCATAAATATCTCATGAAACTAGGCTTCCAAGATTTGTGGACAGTACTGTTGTAACCTTTTATGATCAAAAGTACTTGAACTACTGTAGGTTGGCATTTTAGTAGATGGAAACCTCTGAGATCTGCAGAACAGGTAGACATGTTCAAAGATGTTTTTATGTCTGCCCATGTTCCCCCTCTCCCACCACAACTACTTTACTATTTGATTTATCCTCAATTCAAATTCAAGATGCTGTCAAACAGCAATTATTGAAGGTAAATGCATGCTGTGAACACAGGCACAATGGTGCTTGAAGCAAAATATAAATGCTTCAGCATCACTTTTACTGTATAATGCTTCATATCATTAAAATGTGGCTAGCACCAAATAGTTCAAATGCTCATTACTCTGCCACATCTGCAAACCTTTTTAAAATTAGAAATACTATTAATGAGAAAAGACACTCTGTAGCATGTCCTCATTTTTCCGATTGTTTTATCCTTCATGGGAGATAACATCTACCTCCCTGAGCTTAGAAATAAATGGATCCTTATCCAGCAGGCCTGCAAAGAGGTTCTGTGTAGAGACACAAGGACAGCTCATTATTAGGCAGAAAATGTACAATTAGGAAACTGTACTGAATAATTCCTAGGGATTTTTCCTGTTTTTTTCCCAAGTTGTTAAGCCTTCCTAGACCACAGTCATGCTTACAGGCAATGACAGTACTAAATTAAAAAGATAGTTTTTGCGTGATACTCCGCAAAGCAAAGAGAGAACTCTTTTTGAGGCACCTAAAAGGGAGGTCCTGCTTTAGATGCTGGCTGCTGCCCTCTGACATGATCCACTGCTGTTAGATATTTCACACAAACGTTCCCTGTGGTGTCAGGAATTTACACGCTGGGCTCAGGCTAAGGTCGGGTGACCCTTACAGTATAAAAAAAAAGTGTGTGTGTGTAATGGTGACTGTGGATTGTGGTTGGGTAGAAGGGAGATGGAGTGCTTTTCCTCGGGGGAGGGCAACGATGCCCTTCACGTTTGTGTTGATTCCAAGGTGCTGTGCAGAAGATGCAGAGCAGGCAAGCAAGGAGGCCCTGCTCTGGAGAAGTTGCTGTTTAGCATGAGATGGGATGTGAAAAAAAACCCAGAAGATGACTAAGGAAATTACTTTTCTTCTACAGACAATGGTAACATTAGCACTGATAGAAGACTGTCATAAGGCTGAGGAATGTGAATCTAAACCATTGCTATCAGTAAAATAACAGCTAAAATTTGAAAGCATTGGGCACATTTTTTCACCATGTTTCAACTCCCAAGAGGAAAGGGGTTTTTTTTCTGAACCTCTCATCTTAGTTCATAAAACAGATTTTCTAGCCTTATAATAGCCCAGTACTTCAAGGAGATTATTTTAAGGACCTGGTGAGGGTGCTATGCAACTTGGCTGTGATTTTTCCCTTCATAACTT
Source organism: Actenoides lindsayi (assembly GCA_025331215.1). Taxonomy (NCBI): domain Eukaryota; kingdom Metazoa; phylum Chordata; class Aves; order Coraciiformes; family Alcedinidae; genus Actenoides; species Actenoides lindsayi. Next base: position 35,786 of record WTSP01007329.1, on the reverse strand, counting down.
CATGCACGTAACCAGGCAGAGCCTGTGCCAGTTGTTCCCAGGTCCCAGCCAGCCCCTCCCAAAGCCAGATCACAACACACAGAGAAGCTGGGAGCCTCAGCACAGCTGAGAGCTATACAAAAACACAGCCTGTACAGCTGCAGTTGAAGGCTGGGCATTCAGCTGTGCCTTCACTCCAGTTTAATAACAGTTAAGTGGCGAAGCACTGTCTCTTGAAATGCTTCCCATCTCTTAGCAAACACCCTGTAACATACAATTTTTACAGTGACTAGTAGCATATTTTTACTCGTAAAGTGTAACCCTTCCTTTTTAGTCCTCCTCAATCATAGCAATTTTGTAGAGAATAGCAAATGTTCCATTCTTGGACTTAAAGCTTGATTTTTATTTTTTTTTTTCCTTATTACCTTTGGCATTAATTATCCCTTCTAAAAATAGACGGGGGGACTCCAAAAATATCCAGTGGAGCCTTAATGGAAGGTTTCTTACAGGGAAGCCAACAGCCAGGCCTGATTTATTCACCCGGCCTTATTGTTCGCGCAGTCCCACCCACCACAAGGTTCCTGTTTCCTGGGTTATTCGGTGCAGCTGCTTGCGAGGGTGCGTTAGGGGGAAGCCATCCCTCACCCAGTCTTCAGGGGAAAAACCAAACGCTGGGGAGTGCTGCGGCTGCTTTCAAACCCTCGGCCCCTCTGAGAGAGGCTCCTCTCCTGCAGGGAGGATGTAGCTCATTTCTTCTGAGGGATCTACCACCCTGCTCTGCCTTCTGCGTGCCCTCTGCGGGCATCTCCCCCGGCCCGGTCGTGTGCGTGGGGGGCACAGCTCGCGGCGGCAGCGGAGCTGGGCCGGGCAATCCTGAGCGAAACTTCCTTCTTGCCGCCTTCCTGCCATGTCATCCTATTCCTCCCAGCAGGCCGCAGACAGCGGTTTCACCTCAGCCCCAGAGCGGGAAAGCTTGGGATTTGTTTTACAGCTTCTAAAATCAACAAAAAAAGGGGCACGTTCAACCAAACCTGCAAGGCCTCGCAACTCCGCGGGACCTTACTGTCTGTATTAGCACAGGGTTTGAGGTACTCGGCACAGTGACAGAGGCCAGGGGAAGAAACAGAGCAAGTGCACTCGTGTCAGGCCTGCTCAGTGGTGATTCTCTGTCGAGGCGTGGGAATTCTCCACACCACCGGGGTGTAGGGCCAGCGATTTAGGGGGCTGCCCCTCTCATTATTCTCTGGGAAGGTCATACTTGTGATGTCGATTTTTAGATGTCTGTGAGCTTCCAAATAGGGCGTTTTGAGAGAGAGTCCCAAACGGAGATATTTTTGCAGAGGGTGGGGCGTGAGGCTTTAGAGAAAAATTGCATGGTCTTTGAAGTGTAAAGCTTTGAAGTTTAGAAAAGCTGGCAAATTCCTGTTGCAGTTCACTGTCTGTGGAAAATCTGGAAGGTAAGACTTCTAACCAAAGAGACTGGATAGCATATTTAAAAGTAACAGACTGGGGAAGTGTGGCTTTCATGTTTTAACTGTTTAGGCAGTGGTGAGAAAGGTGGAAAAAAAAAATCAAAAAACGTGCCCCAAACAATATTGTCAGTCTGCATCTTGTCTCTCTTCCACTCTGAGGCTTTGAGTGCCTTCAGATCGCTGACGCAAAATGCGTGTGTGGTGGAAGGGGGAGGGAGGAATTTCTCTCTTCCCCTTGCTATTGTGTTTTGTGTCTGTTCAGTTTGTCTCCAGGATCAGAGAAATGAGTCAGAAAGTTATTTCCACAATAGGAGAGCATGGGAAAACACAAACACTGGTCTCTTAAAGACACAGTCCTGTTTATTACATACTGACGTGCCTTGCCTTCTGTTCTGTTGAATATGCTACCACATAAGCTCTCTTACACCTTCCTCTAGAACCCCCCTTTTGGATTTTGTACCTTATGCCTTTCTTTTTCTCTCCATAAAATGACACAAAATTGTCCTACCCTATACTGCTTTCTCATTTTTCTATACTTATCTTCACCCCCTTTACCTCACCTTCCCCACGTGTTGCATCTTTCATCTCTGCTTCCCACATTTTTTCATCCCATTCCTCTTACTATACTGCCACACATCTGAAATTCTCTGTCTACATCCAGCACTATTTTTCCTTCATCTAGGCCTTTTTTCTCAATGATGTTTTCTAATTGACCAACTTGGTATATTGCCCCTTCCCTCTGGGAGACATCCCAGTCATAGAATCATAGCATCATCCACATTGGAAAAGATGTTCAATCTCATCAAGTCCAACCATTAGCGCTGCTCTACATGTGCACTAACAGGCATGGGGAAGAACACTTGGGCTAGCTCTGAGCAAGCCAACTTGGGCAGTATAAGCCTTTGCAACCCTTTGGAATCTACCTTACAAGTGCTAATGCAGCAGGCTCAGACCTGCTGCAGTGTGCTCTGGCAGACGTGTTCGTCCAGTGACGCAGAGAAGAAACATCAGCTCAGCAGAGACTTGCCAGCAGCAGTGTCTCGGAGCCTCTCTTAGCCCAGCCCCTGGTGCCAACCCCTCTTTTCCTGTTGAACATTTGCTTTTCGGCCAGTGGGAGCCAAAGATTAAATCTAACTCCTGCTAGTGCCAACCAGGTAGGACAGGTTGATCCTTTATTTACCATTATGATGAGGCAGCAGTTACACTCCAGAGCTCTCTTCTCTTGGTGAGGTAGAGTTATTCCAAAGCGCAGTGTCTAGGTTTTATTAGCAGACCTCTGGGGGTCTGTTCTCACCTAAATCCCCGCTCGGGTTTTCTCAGATCTCTTCATGTTATGTTTTGGTTTTGTTTCTCCCTCCAGACTTGTTTAATGCAACCTTGTTCTTTGAATTGCCCAAGGCACAAAGCTGGCTCCCAAAGTCAGTGTTCATTCATGCTTCCCTCTTCCCCTTTTGCTGCTCAGATGTCTGGGCATCCAGACTCCCCCTCCTTGTTTGGTACATGGATTGAGGAATCTATTCAAATCATCCTTCCCTCTCTCTTCATACACTTAGCTCTGCCAGCAACACAATGTAGCTAGCTAGATGTGTGCTTGACTGCTTGAATTACTGTTTGACTTAGCTCCCTTCTCTACTGCTCTTAGAGAAGACGATGCAGTCTCTGGTCATCTTTGGAGATGCTGCCAGGCTTGCTTGCTCTGCACTTCTTCAGGAAGCCCCATGCACTCAGCTTGTGTCACTGTCCTCACCTCTTTTATTTCAATCTCCATCTTCTCTTATTTTTCTCTCTATTTCTATTGACTGTTTATTTATGTCATGTTCATCTCCTGCAGTCAATTAGCAAAGCATGCCATGGGTGTGGTTCCTGAAAAAGCCTGGGCAGTGAAACTTTAAGGTGGACTGAAGCCAGAAATGATACACAGGTAAATGTAAATAGGAAAATCCCATCCTAATTCTATCAGTATCATCGCTTCCCTTCTGAACTGATGGACTACTGCCATGTCTATGGACATTTTATGGCACACGCTGAGCCACAGGCAAGACAGAAACTCATCCATTTAGCAATCCGAGAGAAGTTTCTCTTGCAGGTGAGAATGTGTTAACATACATATTTCAGAGTGTGGGTGTCTGGGTGGGGTGGCACATAACATTACAGTACCAAGGCAACAATGTCATAAAGGGCATATTCTTTTAGAAGGATCTGTTTCTCTTTGCATTCTTCTAGAAAGTTTGGAAGACTGCTCTCCTGTTATCAAACACGAGGCAGATCCTTCATGTAGGAGGACTTAAGAAATGCTACTCTTCAGGGCCCATTTTCACAAACGGTGTCTAGAAGTATTGTGTAACCTGTATTTTCAAGGAACCTCAGACTTGTTCTTTCACAAGAAAGAGGAGCAAGAGTCTGTATCAACTTTCTCCAGCACCAGTGAAAAAAGACCCTTGGCCACCATCCTGCCCCAGTACAGTGAACTCAGGTACAGCGAGTGGCCAAAAAACTGGGTAGCAGCAGGTCAGACATGTCACACCCTTCCTGGAGGAGCAAACAGGCAAAAAGCAATCAGACTTCTAAAGCAGCTGGACTTCTAAAGAGACTACCTAGCCTGTCTGTTCGAGAGCAAAAACTGAATTAAGAATTGTGACTGGGGTGAGATGACATCTGAGAAAGTATTAAGAGAAAGACTTCCAGGGGTCCGTGTTAGTTACTTCAGTGGATCTGAAATAGAAGAAGTTCCAACGGGCAGACTGATACACAAGATCTGCAAGGGAACTTCAGCTCACCCAGGTATTAGATTTTTGCTTGAGGATTCTCACAACCTGAATGCTTCAGAGAGTCCTCTGCCTAGGATTTCCAGGTTATGACACAGACATTGAGAATAAGCAGTGAGAGGCCACATCATGCTAATGTTAGTAGAAGAGAATGAAAGAAACCTGTGGTTTTCTGCTGGACAGAAGCATTTTGTCTTCTGTTCCAGTGAGGGTCCACTAATAAAGGGTCAGGGCTATCCACTGCATGAGCAAAGAGTGTTATTCTCGGGTAACGAATGAGCCTTCAATGCAATCATTAACATAGTTAAGCATTTATGTGATTTAGCTAGTTCCTCTCTGTAAGTTATAAAATAGCAGTTGATCATGAATTGTCATGAATACGTGGGGAAACCTCTTACAGATAATGGCTCTGAACAGTTTTCATGACCCCTGCACAAGAAAGTGTACTAATTTCAAAATAATTCCCACAATTTCCCCTAGCTTAGTAAGGATATTTTAGCTTTCATCTTTCAACAGTACTCCACTGTTGTAAATGACTTTTGCCATCAGTTATAATGTTCTATAGACAGATAATCATTATAGGGCACAACATTGTTTTCCTGGGGTTGTGGTGTTACTGTCAGAGGAGGATCAAGGCATACATCTGCCGTGGCCTCATGTCTTTGAGAGAGTCACTCAAATCTCTTGTGTTTCAATTCATCTTTAAAATTAGGAAAGAACATTTCAGGGAACTGTAAGATTAAAATACTGTTCTAATAGGACATTGCCACTTGCGGAGATGACATCAGAAATTTGCAAAGACCTGAGCTTTGAAAAAAAGATGGTTGACTCTGATCTTTAAGTCGTGCATATTGATTCCATAACCATCTTTTAACGAAAAACACAGAATATACCAGCTTTGAGAATGGGATTTCACTATGCAACTCTAAAATACTAGTTAAAGCAGAGGAGAGTGCAAAACAAACATCACAGAAACTTTTTCTCAATGTCTACAAAAATCCAGTTAAACAATATCATTGGGTAAAATTTTAAAAAAGATATTGAACAAGATATCAAGCCTCAAATGAGCAGCAGAACCATTAACAACAGATGCTTCTTAACTGATAAACAGAGAATTAAATTAAGATAAAATAAATATTTCATAGTTACAAGTTTTATTTGGGAAAATAAACGTCCCTCGCCATGCATACAAGTTAAAACCATATTTTATAGTTGTTAATTTTCTTTTTTTTCCTTTTTTTTTTAATTGTTGTTGCATAGGACATTATCACAATATATAATCTATGCAGTACAAAATACATAAAAAGTTACAGCAGAGCAAGAAAAGATGAACGTATAACTGTACAACTGTAATACTTCAATGTAGTGATTTCACGAGTTGAAATGTGACCCATGGAAGCATTCACGTGCTGCTGATAAAACTACAAGTGAAGATGACACCGGTAACGTTACAGTTCACCAAAGCTGCAAGTGTATATGTAAACATGTGCACGCTTACTGACACACACATTCTCCATCACCCACACAGGCACGTGCTTGTGAAAAAGCATACGCGCGCGCACGCACGCCTCCCCCAGAATGCACATAGACACAAGGAACTGCAGCCGTAACTGGAGATGAAACTCGACCACTAATCTCAAAAAAACCCAGGTTCAAACTTTTCAAACGCAGTGGTGGTTGGATCTAGGATTTTGGTTCAGACCCATCACGAGTTATAATGAAACGGATACCTGGTTTTGTTCCGCAGACATCTCTTCACTATTCATTGTGTAGTATATACACACTGCTGTATGTATACACACATATAGTATACACATATATGCATGTTTTCATATATGTGCATATGCTTATATAAATCCATATATATAAATATATATATATCTTTTTTAAAAAACAACTATACCAGTGGATGGGCTTTTGCTTTCTATATTCTGGCTTACGGGGTAAAGAAGTAGAACTTGGTTCTTTTCTTCTGCCTAAGGCTACAGCTTTATCCCCAAAAGAGTTAAAATTACAGACATTCATCATACCATTCACTGACATAGACTATATGTTAGCACCCAGTGCACAAACAGATGGTGTGATGGAGTACAAGAGCACCTGAAAGTCAGTTTGGAGGCATCACCTGATGAAATCAGGAAATGAAACAGCAGTGAAAAGACAAGTTTTAAGTATGCAGAGTTCATTTTCCTTATTCTTTCTTCACAAACCATGTTCTCCGAGACAACAACGCACTTCACACAGTAAAAATTCTAGAACTCATGGCAAAGAACAGGAGAAAAGCAGTTGTGAATGTGAATAGGTTGAAATGGGTAAGCTCCTCACCCAGCCTTTTTCTGCCTGAGTGTGTGAAACACAGAAAGCACTGACCAGCTGGGTAGAAGGTAATGAGGTTTTAAAGGTACAGAGGCTCTCACAGCTAAAAGTTACTGCAAGGGTTAATGCTGTAAAGAGGGTAGGATACACACAGGAATTAGGTGTTACCATCAAACAGAGGCTTCTGATGACTTGTCATAAATATATACCTTTGCAGTTATGTAACGTAAACAGATACTATGCATATATTATAAAAGCAAGGAACAACTCATCTGCAGATATAAACAACTCTCACAATAAAATCTAGCTGCCAGGAGTTTACCAGGGCTGCTTTCTAAGGAGCAGGATGAAAACTGAATTCATGTGACCATTAACGCACTTTAGACCTTTGCACAGGCTGAGGTTAATGGAAGGGGTGAATGAGTTTCTCAGAGCGCCTTTAGTTTCAGTTGAGTAGTGGTAATGGAGTGATGATTTTAACTTGCACCCATTTCCTATGACAAAGAGCAGTTGAGCTCAACTCTTAGACAGGACGACAGAATCATAGCTGGAGAAAACCAAACTTTCAGGGCTTTCTTAATAATAATAAAGCTGTTAGCATAATCTGAGATTAAAAGAGAACAAAATTAAGGCAGCTTGTGGAGATTCACCTCAACACATTGCATGGGGAAAGGAGGAGGCAGACGGGGAGATGCACATTCCTCTACGTGGAGGATTGTGATGAAATCTGCACCTTGCCAGAGCAGTATTTCCTGAGTGCGCAGTAGTTGCTGCTATGCCTGGAGTCTGCTTTAGGTTACACCACTGGGTGAAACAACAAAAAGGTAAAAATCTGAGGTGAGTTTGGATAAGCACTCGCATTTCAAAATATAACTTGAGCTAGTCAGACTTCTCCTATCTGCAAAACTCAGGAGGAACCATCATGAGAACAGTCTTATGACCTTGCTGGTGCTTCTGCTTCTTATCTAGCAGATGAAAGAAAAACCCAAGCACTATCTTTCCTTAGGAAAAATCTTAAGAGAAGTTTTGTTTGCATTCAGTTTTGGCAACTCCTAGTGGTTTGGAATTCTTCATTTTATCCTAAAGCCATCATGTATTAAACATTTAATGGGGATATTTGAAACTCTAGCTAGGATTTTAAAACACAGTAATTTGACAGTCAGCCTTGCACATTCTGAGAGATTTTCAGCTAAAATGCAGAGAAAAAAAAAAAAAAATTAACAACACATTTCAGAGAATTTCCTGAAAGTGCAGCTATGTTGGTTACATACAGTCTCATAGCATTCTCATCAGATGAACTGTGTGAACTGGAAATTTCACTTTGAACCAATTTATTAAATTTTTTTCTGCTTAAACTTGGACAATTATTAGTAATAGCTATGAGGAATATATACAAAATGCTTAGTTTACTGTTTGAATTAAAAGTCACCTAGTACTTCTGTCACTCAGAATAGGCTGTCCCATAATATCTAAATCCCATCATCTCAGTACTAATAAAACGCAGCGCAAATATTCTTTCTCCAAGCTATTAAAACAACTTGTTTGCAATGCACTTACTGATTCATGATAAATAATGTCCTAAATAAATAGCCTGGAATGGTTCCTCCTCTGCTAAAGATTTAATTCTACTCTGTTGGAAAAGATGACTTTACAACAAATAGAATTTAGTTTTCCTTTTGATTTTGTTTGGGGTTTGGGGTTTTTTTCCCCATATCCCTCTATTAAGGTATAACGACAATAAGAAATGTGTTTACTACTTGCTTGGAAGTGTGTGTGCAAGACTCAGCTGACATGTAGAATTCCTTTAGCTAGATATCTTAAATGCCTCTTTACTAACTACAGCACAAGAGCACTTTTAGCAGTCACAGAAATTATTGGAATGTGAACTCCTGTTACCTGAATTGTATCAAGTTATTAAAATTGTTTATCTCACTAGATGAGATTTAAAAGAAAAAAGAAAAAAAGAAGAAAATCTACAGAGGCACAGAGATCTGGCTTTGCCCTAACTCACAGTGGTTAGGCTACTCGTCACACAAATTCAACAATATTTGTTGCCTTAGAAAAAACCCTTACTATGTTCTTTCAATTTCTGTGAAATGAAATGGAAGAATTGTGCCTAACGTGACTTCCAATTAAAAAGGGGAAAACTGAATTTTATTGAGGTGAAATCTGAAGCGAATGAACATGAAAAAAATACTGAAACACAACTAACAGAATGTGTAGTATTGGGAATAATGTAAGTATTATGGGAGTACCTATTAAACTACGTGGAAATCTATATTAGCCTCTCACAGTTAATATATAGCACAATAAAAACTTGCAAAATTTGATCAATGCAAAGCAACAAGTAAGATACAAGTTAATTTGGAATTTGAAGGCATTCGCTTGACATCAAACAGCAGGTTTGGTGTAGAGAGTTTCTTTTCACCATTACACACGTCACTGCATTTACACCCTATAGTAAAAACAAGAAAACTCCAGAATCCAAAGGACTCGAATGTGTAACGTGCACCATCAGGCCCAGCCAAACCAAGGAAAGTGTATTTGCTGTCAATGAGGTCTCCAGTACATCACAAAGCTCCTGGTCTTTTGCTGTATTTCCTACCATAGAAAACAAAAATCTACCTCCTAATGCTCTATCTAGTGTCAAATATGTCCCAGTTATTGAAAGCTAGCCAAAATGCCTTCTTCATCTTTAAGCAGTTATTCAGAAATGAAAGCACCTTACTTTATGCTGGTATGTGTATTTTTGAGACACTTGTAGTAGTGCTGAGCTAAAAAGTAATTTTATTTTAAAACATAAAAATGCGTATTTTGTTTTTCTAGTCAGGAAATACCTTAGGATTTCTGCTTCTTTTTATCAGTGATCACACTCGTGATGCACCAGGATATAGAAACTGTCTTACGCCGTTTGTCTTGCTAAAAAAGAACTGTACAGTAGGTAAGTACCTTGATAAAAGTTTTGTTGTTTCATTGTTTCAGCTATGCTATTTCTATAGTTCCTTTAAAACAAAGAAAACCAACCGAACAGAAAAAAAAAAAATAAAAAGAAAAAAAGGATAAAGAAAATTGTTCAAGTCAGCGTGGTTTAATCTGAATATTCTGTTGGTCCCATACTGAACTGGCAGTGCAGACAGCTTAACAACTAGTCGAGAGCGATGACAGAATACCTCCAAGAATCCATACCACCTTGCAATAAAATATTACCCAGTGTAAATATATTCCCTCATGATTTAGGTTACATACTTAAGGCATCTTGTTCAGAATTTCATCTAGCATCGAACAAACAAGTTTATCAACCTCACAGAGATTCTTGCAATAGGAAGTTGGTTTTGGAGCATCTTCAGCGTGAAGTGAAAAGACGGCTTGCTACCAAAAGCAGAGGGCAGCTTGAAGACAGACGAGACTCCCGTTTGGACGCTCTCCGATGTAGGTATAGAATCAGAAAAACAAACAATGGAAGAATCCGGTACTACATTCCAGTACGGGTTTGGTTTTTGTATTGTTTGTTTGTTTGTTGTGTTTTTTTTTCCCCAGTGTGTGAAACAATCTAACAAAAAGCTTCCGAGTGCAAATATATTTACAGAGTAAGGCTGCGGTTAGGGTGTGTCTTCGTTGTAATTATTGTGTAACATAAATATCCATCCCTGAGAACGGAGAAGGGGGACACAGTCGAACACAGCTGAGTTGTGTTTGTATTCTCATGTTGTGCAATCCGGGTTTACAAAACTACTTGGACACCTGAGGTGAATTAAGCGGGGGGTTTTTTTTTTTCTTCCTTTTTTTTTTAGATTTTTCTCATTTTCTTATAAAGACTAATCAAAAGGATCTGTAAATGGTTGCAAAATGTATGAAATACTGAGACAGCAGGAGTCACTAAGTGTAACACGTACGTCTGTCCATGAGGTTAGAATAGCCACTTGTGTGGCTGGGTATAGAAAATTTGACTGGAAATTGCAGTGGGAGGCAGCTATTTACCGATTTTCCTTTAAAAAAAACCAACAAACAAACGGGCAGGGGGGAAGCAACAGAGTTTTTTTTACATGTGTGCAACACAAACAAAACTCCACGTCGGGTATCGAGAGGCAAAGTGCTGACATCCAGTGCAGGTAGGTCTACGGCGAACTGGCGGGGCTGATGGTCGGACTTGAGGCATCCGATCGGCTGTAGTCACTGACAGACCCCGTTCTCGAGCTGCTGCCCCCGCGCCTCTTGAGCATGCTGGGGTGGAAATCGGCGTGGCGACGGGCGTGCTTTGTCAGGTGGTCACTGCGCATGAAGCGTTTCTCGCAGAGAGGACAGCTGAACTTCTTTTCCCCGGTGTGCGTGCGGTAATGGCGCGCCAGCTCGTCCGAGCGAGCAAACTTCTTGTTGCATTCTTGCCAGCTGCATTCAAAAGGCCGTTCACCTGGAGGAAGCAAACGCGGCACGATTAGAAGGAGGGCGCTGTCTTCCCTGTCACTGGTACACGAAAGTCAGAATGAAAAAGCTCGGGAGCGAGGTAGGTGCCACTGGACGCTAATTGGACGGAGAAAGTTTTACTCTCTGCCAGAGAGGAGGGAGGGCGCTGTGGAATTCCAGCTCGTTAAAAAGGACCATAGATGAAACTAGTGATATTTTACAACTGGGTCTTCAGAGATGATGGGCTCCTGGTCCTTTTCCTAGCAGGCACATTTCGTATCTCTTGTAGTCTGCTGGGACTTTACTTCTAGGCTTTGATAATACCTGTACTGAGCTCTATGGAATATTCACTTATTCCTCCAAGCTGTCCCCATGTCTGCTTGACTCAATGTTGAAGTTCAGAAGGTGTGATGAAGTCTCTCTCTTCAGCTATTTAAAAACAATTGACCTTGTATTCTCCATAGCCATGCCCACGTTTCCTACATTAGCTACAAGGTCTCATTTAGAAGTGAGGCAGGGAGCACTGTATTTCAACTAGTTTAAGTGTGCCACATTGAAGGCAGCAGCCTTCTACCAGTAGCTAACCAAAAACCCATGACCTGTTGTGCTTAAGGAGGGACCAGGGACCAGTGAGCAAAAAGAACTAGAAGTCTGGTAACCTGACATGGTTCTTGACAGATCTCAGACATGAGAAACGTCTCTCACCTGGGCCATGGCTGTGCTGGAGGTCTGCACTTGGGCGCTGTGGCAGCTGATGTGCAGCCTGAGATGCTCAAGCACTGGAGGCGGGCACAGGGTGCAGACAGAAGTAGTGGTGTTGGGCAGATGGGTCTCTAGAATACATTCCCAGCCTCATCACTGATGTGCTGCATAGGTTTTGACAACTCCTACTATTTGTTTCCATCCTTAGTTTCTCCATTTGTTACAACTGAAAGCTTCAAATCATGAAATCCACTACTTCTGTATATTGCTTTTGTTCTTACTGCCACCGAGTCTGAGCATCACATTATTTATTTGTTATTATTCTAGAACATCTTATTCTTTTGTGAATACATGGACTTATAAAAATTGTAACTACAAAAAATGCTAACATCCTACTTGCATTAATCTTAATCTTTCTAATGCTGAAGAGGTAGTTCAAAGATGCCCAAATAGCCCAAAAAAAAATCTGTGCCAAGATAAGAAGTAAAAGTTCTTCATACGGTACACCAAACAGGAAATAAATAAATAAATAAATCAGTCTGCTGGAGAAATTCAATGCACCTTATTTCAAATTGTCTTGATAGCAGAATTGACACCAGCCAGCCTTCAATCTCAGAAGCCAATAATCTGTTTTAAATTCACAGATTTGGCTGTAACTTTTATATCCAGGAGGCTCCTGCACAGAAAAAGAGATTTGCAGGTTCTTTTTCCCCTCTCTTTATGAAGCCTCCAAGATACTTCAGCCAAATCTTAAATAGTGTCTCAATGGACAGGCAATTTTTTTTTTAACAGGATTTTGTTCAAGCATATGGAGAAAGCAAGTGTCCCTGATGTTCCCTCAATTTTTTATGAGAAAGACCAAGGCTCATTAGACCAATTGTTCTTAAGCAGACTTAGTGGATTTCATTAGTTACACCTACAATGCGTAGGGCAAGGATTTTATCTGTTCAGTACACAAGGGAGGTTTTCATATGGAGAAACATGAACACCATCTCCTAAGTGATCTGCAAAAGGCAGCTAAGACAAACAGGACTGCTTTCAGTTGGCTTCCCCTGAACTAAAGCCCACAAACTTTTTATGAATAAAACCACCACCAACTGGGTTCTTATAGCTCAAAAACCCCCATGTAAACCCCTTCAATGCTCCCCCCCAGACAAGCTGTCAGGGACTCATTTCTCAGTCTGCTGACAGAAATGTGGAACAAATGGGAAACAAATATATTTTGTCTGTGTTTATCGTGTATCCAGTCATCTGCTCCTGCCTCTGGTGGGACATGCCAGTCATCCCTGTTATGTGACCAGATTCACTAGCCTTCTTCCTGTGTTTTGGTCATGTAAAAAATACACTTCTAGGAGGACTATGGGACCTCTGGGAAGAAGGTCAATGAGACCTGGTCTGACATCTGGATCTGGCGTGCAGAATCAAAGTTTTTTCTCCCTGAGCTAAGGCATCATTTTTTGTAAGTCGATGGCCTTTGGACGTTTCTATTGCACAAGTTAATTTTCTCTGTGTTTGTTTTCATTACAAATGGTGACAGCAAATGTTCCTCACTAGAAGGACTGTCCCATGAAATGACTGCTTTCAGACAAGGAAGGCAAGTGTTAGCATGCAATGTTTTGCTTCTGCCGTTGACAACACCATGAAGCACGAAGAAAATGGTACACTTTCTGCTGACTAGTTAGTATGGCATTAGCTGCTTTTTTCTATGTCTAGCATTTGGTAGCCAGCAGTAGGCATAACAGTCCAGATCCTAATGAGAGAAGAGGTTCTGGAGCAGGACTGTGTAAGATCTGTGTTACCCTGCACTAACAGTCAGGTGATGAAGGTATTGCACAACTTATCTCCTCGTCTCCTCACTGCACATCAGATCTGGAGGTTCCTACTCACCTGCCTGATTTCATGTTGTTGATGATGGTTGGTGGTGATTTTGGTGCTGAGCCAAAAAAACCCAGCCTTTCTTCCACTATTTCTCTACTGCCCCTGTCCTTCTGGGGAGTTTTTTGGGTTTTTTGTTTTTCCCTCAGTCCTCTCTAGCCTTGATTTGATATCTTTTTGATAGTTTCCTTGAAGTTTCCTGGGCAAGTGCTTTTCCCCTCCATGCACTCCGTGGCAGCTAGCATCACTCTAGTAGTGGTATTAAGTTCTCCAGAGAGCTTCCCAGCTTTGTTGAGGTTTAGCGATACCTCCTCAAAGAAAAGCTGTATTGTGAGGAAATGCTGGGTGCCTTGTGTGAAGATATCAGAGTCATTATTGTTCATAAAAGAATTAGTACACTATCTAGAACAAAGTTGCTGCAGGGTATTAACTAAGACAAGACCTAGCTGCTGCTCCAAAACCACACGTAGAAATTCACAGCCTGTCATCAGTCTCATCTCTCAAACAGAAGGGATGTGGTTTTCATTGCAGGTAAGTTATATAAATGTCCTTTTACTGGCAGTAAAGCAATCAACAGAATGAGAGATTATATGACTTGGTTGCCTAATCTCATTAAGGAACATGCAGCCACGGTACAACTGCCTTGCATAAGCAGTAACCCATGGACATGTTGTACTCAACAAAGAGCTTTCACCGTTAAAGTGGCTGTAAACAACACAATAAAGATTTTGAGCTCCATCTTGGGTGATGTCAGTCAGAATTTTACCTTTATACAATGACTGTAGAATTTGATCCTGTAAATTAATATGGAAATGTTATCAAGTATCATAAATCCATCAGGAAACACATCAAGCTTGTGAATGTGTATACTGAGGGTCTTAATGCTATGCATTGGCGGCAGCAGCAGTATTTATGTCTGTTATGAGCATTACTAGCAGATCTCAGAGAGGTAAGTCTCCAAAAGATAAAGATGCTTGAAGATAAAGGAATCAGAAAGCAGCTCAGGCTTCTTTACTCTTCAGAGAGGCAGGCAAGAGATGTCTTTAAAAGATAAGGAATATTGTGAATTTTTTTTACTTTTTTTCTTTTTTTTTTTTTTTTTACACTTTTAAATAGGTTTGGGTTTCCATGTTTCAAATCCCACCAAACTGTAACCTTTTTAGCTCCGCTGCCAGAGCACGTGACATCACATAACTCAGGTTTAAAGTTACACAAGCTGATGGAAGAACATCACATTCAAGAATTCAACTCAACTGATCTTAACTGAAAATTACACAAGCAAGAACATTTTTGGCTTCTTCCTGAACTCCACCCAGTCCAAAGAAAAAAAAATGTGTGTAAAGCTGCATTAAGGAACTTGCAGTGCTCACTGAGTAAAACTACGTGAGATGTGCAGGTGTTACTGGCTTCTGAACTCATTGCAGTGGCACAGACCTTGCTACTCACGCTGCATATATTGACCGCCAAGAGCAGACTGCCAAAAGAACATTGAGTTGTCTAGGCTATAGAAACAGCATTGAAAAATGCATCTCTCTTTTCACTTCCTGGAAGGGATTCAGAAGCAAGTAGAGCCAGCCTGTTCTTAGGATACTGTACAAAGGTCCTTTGTATTATTCTGTACTTGTCAATCATTATATATATCGAGGCAATTATATAGCTACAGGAAACAAAAACTACAGAGATGGTGGAACCAGATCTGGTGTCTGCTGAGCTTGATTTGTACCATACTTTTAGTGCACTCTTGACTTCACCCCAACCCACATATAGCTGTAAGGATAAGTACTTTCCTATGACACTCCTGTATGGAATCTGGAGTAATCTGCTTCATGTTTCACCAATTCATCTCTATGATATCCAGCATTTGAATAGCAATTAAAAATTATACCAAGTACTGTGTAGGCCTAAGTATGCTTAAAAAATAACCTACTAATAATTGAAATGCCAAAACAGGTTCAAACACCTGTGATACCAACCATTTTTGGAATTACAATGTGAATATTAGGCAATCGTAGCTGAACAATTTGAAATGTGATATCCACTGCCCTACAGATTAGAGCATGAGTAAATCAAACCACTTATTGCTGGCTATTTTTTTCAATTTAACTCATGTAGCAGTTCTGTACATTATGTTAGAACCTTCAAGCAGGTGCCAAGACCATGCAGTAACCAAGAAACTTCTATCCCGGGAATTCCACAAGTGCCTGAAAAAACAGCAAGAGTAAGCCAGAAACAATTTTCTGTGATCTTTAATCTGGGCTGCTGCTTTACAGAACAGCATTGTATGTTGTCATGAAAACAGACTAGAAACCTGAACGTGCCACCGTATGCTATTCTATTAAAGGTATATATGGAAACACAGATCAGCAGGCTGAGCGGGGAGGATGAGGGGCAGACAGTTAAATAGAGAGGTGTTTGAAGCAGCCTTCCTCCCAGAGAGGAAATGTTATCCTGGGAAAAAAAAAAAAATTCAGCCAAGCAGATTACGTTTCTTGAGACTGGATGTTATTTAAAAGAAAGAGAAAAAGTCATCCTTCAATGATAGATGTTCACGAATATTTTAATTCCTGTTATTCTCGTTTATAAACAAGTTCTTTTGCATAGCTAAAAACCCAAGTCCTTATCCTTGCACGGCTTTGATGTTTGATGAATGGTGGTTTCTTTATCAAGTATTTTAAAAAGGGATCAAAAAATCCCAGAGCCTCACAATTCCGAGTTCCTATAAGTTGTAACCAGTTGGTTTTTAAATTGATGATTTGGGGTGTGACATTTCGTAATTAAACAAGCTTTTTAATATCCTGGCTACTATCAGCCCTATCTAACAGAGGTAGCGAATTCTGCAATATTGACTAGTTCCATGAAAATTAGGAAGTTTTAGTAATGTTCTCAGTGAAAATAAAAGTTACAGGGTGAATTAGACTGTCAGTAGACACCAGAAACCCAATATGGGAGTGTGGTATGAATGACCAAATCCAAGAAAAGCTTCAGCCAGAGTTCACATGTTATTAGATACTGGGGCATAACACGCTTCCCCAAGCCCCAAGGACACGCTGCCACAAGGAGCTAGGTTGCACTAGTGTCTGCTGACAGAAGCAGGAGTATTCCTGCTATTTCCATAATCTGTGATGTGACCTTTTTTTAGGAACTGGAGTTCTCAGATTTCCAGCAAGCATGGACCCAGTCATCAAGTACAACCTCACTTTGAAGTGTGGGCATCTTTATTTCAATCTTAACAAACGTAGGCATTAAACTGATAAATCATTGTATTTAATGTTTTCTGCATGCACAGAAGACTACTAGTGAGCAGGAGCTGCAACAGCTACTGAAATACCCAGTATTTGAATCCTTGGTTTATTTTCTGTACCTTAAAATTTTCAATGGGTTATTTAGATATATATGAACGTTTCTTGAAAGGGGAATTTCCAAGCAGCAAGTTTACATTTTAAGTGTATAACAAGTGAATGTGTGTTGCTGTTTGCTCTGGAAGTGCTTGTATTGCTCCATCTGGGAGCAATGATTACACCTTGTGACCTACCTGCATAACAACAGCTAGCTAGAACGACTCAGATGGCAAGTGAAGAACACATGTTCAGATCCTATAAGGACAATGGCTACAATGCCAGGGAAATGTCAGTAGTGCAGAATTGCTCCCCTAGCCTTAACCACAGTCAGGTCTGCCCAAGAACCAAAATAACTGATTTGATATCTTCCTTGTAGCTATCTGGTCCTTAAGGTTATTACCACTCACTCTCACCATAATAGTAACAAACTTTTTTTTTCTAAACAGGTTATGTTCTATTAGTAATATTCTAGGCCTTTATTTCAAACTTGCTCAACAGTGTCTTTTATCTGTTTATAATAATTTGAGCTACTTTACTGTATTTTTATCAGCCACATTTTCTCTTTTATCAAGGCAGAATCATTCTAGTCTTTTTAGCTTTTTGTAAATTTTTTTCCAGGACACTCCATCAAATAATCTTTGTGTTGTCTACAATATGCATTCCATGGCTGTACAGAATCCCTTTTCAAACTGGGATGCCCAAGCTGAACTGCTCTGTGTGAGTTTCCACAGCCTAGCTATATTTAAAATACCTATGGTTTTTATCCTGCGTTTTTGCACAGTGATTTGAGAATCTGAAATTTGAACCTGTTGTATTTACCAGGTCATTCTCTGCCTACCATGTTAACTCCTGTTTGGTTCTCACTTTATCTCTGCTGAAGTGCATCACTGTGTGTTCAGTACATTAGGCTTTAGCTGGGAGTGGAACACAGCTTAGTTCCAGACCACTTCATACAACCAACAGGAAGTAGCTGAAAGCTATGTTCCAAGATCTGGAAAATAAATCTTACATCAAATTGGCTTTAAAATGAAATGGCCATAAATTTTTCTAAAAATAAATACTGCCACATCCTTTGCTAGGGTTTTGAATGGAAGAGAAATACGGGCTAGAGCTGTGTGGATAACACATAATAAAAAAACTTTGTGCTCAAAAAAAACCAACTCAGCAAACCAAGAAGCCCACAGTTATTTTACTTTTTGTTGACCAAAATGTTTCACAAATTTTAGGGTTGGTTTTTTGTAACACTATTTTAATTCCTTTCGCTCTGGGGACAACTTTCAGCCCCATGACAATGTTAATCTGAAAAGAACCAATGAAGCACACTATCAGTCTTGCTACGTGTGACTGCACTGATAGCATGTACACTTTAAATGCACCATCTGTATAGCAATGCCTCTTGGTCTGTAAAATTGTGAGTAATCAAAACTTCATCTGCCTCTTACAAAGGTAGGAATCCATCAGCCAGAAAAATGGTGAAGTTATGTAATTATATGAGATGGTGTTTACAATGCCTGCAATTTCAAAGATCCAGTGCACAGTTCTATATGGATTTATCTCCTTACAGTTCTATATGGATTGATCATTGTTATTTAATGCTGCTCTTTTGTTGATTCTGTCTTGACTCCACAGGTTAACATTCACTGTTTCGCTCTCTTTCCCAAAAGTTCTGACTCACAACCAAAATGGAGGCCTCCCATCTAAGAAACGAGGAACACTTGAGCTGTTAGCATACCCATGAAGTCAGAAACTTGGCCTACCTAGCAGGGACAACTTCCATGTCTAGGTGAGTGTGCAGACTAGAATGGACCTGCCTCCACCACAGGAATAACTTCTATCGATCACACTTCCGTTAAGTGCAATGCCTTTGTTTACAGGGACTTTTGTCACATCCTATTATAAAGGCAGCATTTCCCTTTGCTGCTATAATCTATGAGTAAAGCTCTTTTATTGAGTATGAAATGACAGGCCTACCTCGTGCAAAATGGAAGGCAACAGCCTCGGTATCAAAGAGCTTATGTTCTAAAAGAATGCAAATTAAATGTTGGAGTTTTTGTCAAAGTTAAGCACCTGCAGTTGCTGTATGTAATGTCTGTTTGGTAAGCCTAAAACTGTTATTGGTTATCCTTATCTCTGAGGCATTAAATCCTAGAGCAGTGCTCAGCATAACAACAGAAATGCCACTAATATAAAAGAGCAGCAACTTCCACTTCATATTGTCTCTCCTGTGGCTTCTTCCAAGAAAGGAGATCAATAGATGACCCTTTGACTTTGCACTTAAATGCAAGATAATTAAATTGTGTTATGCTGAAATGATGAAGTGATGAATTCTGGGAAGATGTGTCTTAGCTATGTCTCATTTCCGAACCACACTGAACCATCAGTCTCTGCAAAGAAGGGAACTCTGGGACCTAGTACAGTAGGCTTTTAATAACTGTATTTATCTAATTTGCTCTATTCAGATCTACGAATGTAAGAAAGGAGGATGATTATTAAATCCTCTATTGTGAATTAAAAAAAAAAATAAATTAAAAAACCACTGTAAATAGATCCTCTAAACACATCTGGGTATTACTGAATGACAAAACTATTGCTTCACCTGGCAAAGGAATTTCAGCCTAGAATTCTTGCCTTGAGCCAAAAACTTGCTGTTTAAGGCGCTTTCTTCATTCCTTATGTACAAAGCCACAAAGCTTGTATCTCCAGCACAGGTCAGAGAAATCTGGCCTCCGAAAGCATACAAGAGAGTAACATCAATGAAGGTATGTGGGATTATGTTCTTTTTCTGTCATGTTGATGAGCAAATTCAAAACTTTTCAAGTGACAAGGGACTAGAGGAAGGCCCTCCAAATGTATGTAATAATAAACACTGTGTTTTTATCAAATGAGTCCAGGTAACACTTGGAAAGTAATCAGATGGACTTTGATGACTATATATGCGGGACTGCGGTCTTGTTTAGCCATCTGCGTTCTGATGTTACTTCTGTTCTAGCATGCTGGTTTGTTGTCTGCTACAAGCTGATGATTTCAGCTGTATCACTCACCCTCTGTTAGAACAAACAAGGTGATTAATGAAAATGTTATGCAGAGAGCAACTGAAGCCAGGAAAGAAAACTCCCTAGACTTGATTATCCCTCCTCCAGGAGGGAATAAATATTCCTACACATAGTGGACACAACCGAACCAAATGTGCCTACAGGGAATGTGTATTTAAGGTACCAGCAGATGCACAATGTTTCCATTACAAACTGCTGTCTGTGCTGATCTCTCCTGTGCTACCTCAGAATTGTTCGCTTTGTTACCCAGCCCATTCTGCAAACTCAAAACATCTCCAGATCAGACATTCAATTGTTAGCAGCTCCACAGGAGCTCTACAGTGTTACACTCCTTGGCATACTGTCTTTCTCCAGCCTGCTCTTACAGTGGAAAAAAAGAATACATGCTCACTAGAGGACACTTCATCCTCTTCCAATCTGTGCTACCTCTTTTTGACACCTAGGATTACGTCCCAACAGAACTGACAGGCTACCTGTCAAGCCATTCATTCTCAGCAATGTGGTCTTTGTATAAAGAAGTTACACACAGCAGAATTAATCAGTAGGTACTCATGGGTCAAATGGCAGGAACCAAAAAGGCACTGCAGTGACTTCTAAATTCATAACTGCTTCTTTGGAGATCTTCTTGAGAACGTATCTCCACAGATAACTGTGCTCCTCTTCTGATCAATGTGAGGACGTATCGGGTCTTAGAGGACTTAGCCTTCCATGTGGGACAGAGGTTATTCCTTGCCCTTCCAACAGCCCAAAGGTGGTCTCTCTCTACTTGAAAGTTGTTACCTAGCTGGAAATGGCTAGTTCACTTACTTAGATGGTCTTAAGTTTTCATTTATCTGAGTTCTGATCACTGTGGGAGGTAAGAACTTAAAAGTTAGATCAAACCTAAAGACTTGAACCTGAAGATGCTTGTATTGCAAGAATGTCTGAAATCAAACTGAAACACCACAAACCATCCCTGTCTGTACCACGAACACAGAGATGACATCTGTCGTGGTTTAGACTGCTTGCACGCAAAGTCTACCTGACAAATAATTTCTGTGGTGGCTTTCACAAGAAATCTGCATGGCAATGTTCCTGATCTCCGGTATGACAACGGAAAAGTTTTAAGTGGGTGAGTAATTAAATAATTAAGGACAAATTATATTACCCCAGTGTGAATTGTGGGTGAATTCATGCTGAAACTGTGAAACCGACTCTGTGAGCTTTACCCAGCACTTGCATGAGTAATTGCAAAGAAGGTGTCATACGACCCCATGAATCATTTTCTTGACATATCAATGATTTTTTTATTATTCTATTCTACTAAAACCAGAAAAGTGTTTATAAAGGTGCAAAGCTTATCAAATTAATGAAAAGTTGTCCTGCTGTGCAAAATAACATATGAAAAGATTATTTATCTAAACTGAAACCTGTACTTTATTTCTCTGAGTTCTGAAAGATATTGAGTGTAATCTGCCTCCAAATGAGGCAGATTATACATACTTTGGCATAGACATTGCTGGTAAGTTATGACATTTTACGTGCACAGCATCTCCCAGGATCTGGGATTTCATTTTGCGAGAAGCCAAGGAAACAGAAGTTAGTAAAGTTGTCTTTGGCTGTAACTGTGAAATGTCTCTTTGTGAACTTTTGAACTGTTTAGTAACACAGCATGCATCAAACATGGGACTTCAACATTTATAGGTACAGCTAAAGCTGTAAAGCTGAGTGAAAAGTCTGATACTGCAACTGTATGGAGGAGAGACGGAGTAGGAATTCCCTTTTATTCTAATTCTGGATGGACTGTGCCAGAGAGCAAGGTGGTGCTTAAGTCACTTGTGAGCAGCATCAGCCACTGACCATATGAAGCATCCAGCCAGCATCATGGAATAGGCAGCGCTGGAAAGTAGTTTTATGGGCTGATAATCAAAGAGTAAGTCTGTTGCTTGACACCAGACAGCTACCATTCAAGGTATGCACTTAGAACTATTGTCTTTCAGAAAAGACATTATTTGCAGTTCAACATTCAACTGTTTTAAGTCTCATTTATATGTTCTCTTCTGACAATACCTTCCCTGTTTATTTTGCATCTCTTGTGTAGCAGTCTCCTTCAACCACAGCTGTATGAAAAGAAAAAAAAGAGTACCAATTACCTGCTCCTTTCTAGTTTCAGCTTCTTTTTCAGTCTTATTTCTATGTGTTAATTCTTTAAACTACCAATGTGTGTACACATAGACTTCTAGGTCTCCTCCTCATATATTATATATGAGAGAAAAGAACTAAGAGAAGGTGGTCAACAATTATCACTGCTTAGGTTGTGTTTTCATTTTGGCTGTCTTGGTGTTTTAATCACTGGAGTGAATCTCTGGTGATGTACAGCCAGTTCTCTGAAAAACCAGGCTCCTTTCCAATATCTCAAGCTGTTTCTGAAAGCACGTGTTACCACTTTAACCATATTCTATACAAGATAGAAATAAATGGTTATTACTGAGATGTTGCAGTGAGATTCCTTTAGCATTCCTCCTTCGATAGACTTGCCAAGCAGCTTCTCCCCTAAACCTGGAAGACTTCAGGCACCAACATATCACATGGAGGGAGGTACATCATGTGACAGAGAGAGGCTGATTAGACTGCAATAGAGGAGCGTCACTACTAGAGCAGTGTAACTCACTCTAGGTCCATCTCAGCTCCCCCACTCTCTTCATGTTTTACAATCATTCTGCAGGACAGCTGTTTGCAGGGTGACTCAGGAGATGAGCCTCCCCAGCTGTGTCTGGTGTGTGGGGCCAGGGTGGAGGAGAGAGGCTGTGGTGAGGGCTGGAAATGAATGAATGAAGTATGTGGTTGTGGAGGGGTACAAGTCAGGAGCCAATGATCTGAGCATGACTCTGGATGTAAAACGTAACCGAAAACCTAAGATCTCAAGTACAACATAGACATATTTCAAAGACAGCTCTATCAAGGGCATCTTGGTATACATAACTTTGAAAACACCTCTCTGTACTTTTGAAGCAACTATCTCATGTACTCACATAGAGAAATCGACTGCATTCCTTTTTTCTGAAGGAAATACTACTTCCAATACTTCAAAGTAATATTGAAAAGAACATCTTTACTATTTTGAGAAGTTCACTGAATTACACATATATGCAAACATGGCCTCCTTACCAACTGTAACTGTTTTTCTTTGCATGCCACACCCATGCCTTTATAGAGCAGTCTAGCTTTAAAACCAGTTATGTCTTACTGCAGACTGTGGTTTATACATATGAATCATGCTAGAAGGGCTGCCTAGGAGCCACCATTTTCTCTCTTAAGTACTTTAAAAGCCTCTTGACATGTAAACCATTTTACTGTGAGTGCTTCCTTAGCAGAGGTTCTGAATACTACCGGTATCACGTAAAAATGCAGTTGCTGTAGACAAGTTGTAGTAGAAAGATCCACATTACTTGCCAAAACGTAAATTACTAGTGCTTCAGGCACATTTATTCATGCTCTGCTATGCAGGTCTACTCCCTAACAGACCTGCTTTTTTTGAGTGAGGAGAGGAAACCTTCTGGCCCTTCTGGCTTTTTGAGATGGTGTGCCTGGTCCTTGCCTGTGCAGGAAATTAGCTGACCACACTTTGCAGAGGGGATAAAGAAATACTCCGCAAAAATACCAGATTTTACTCTGGTCAAATATTTTTCAAGAGAAGGTTCCTGTGATGGAAAAGATACATGAGATAGGAACTGCACATCATTTTAAACTCTTACGGTGAAATTCTAAAAGATATCCCTGCCATGTAAGGCAGCACGCTAGCTCCAAAGCCCTATGCAGAGGACACAATTTTTCCTTGGAAAAAGATCATCCCATCTATTCCGATTTCCATTTGGACTCTTGGTCAATCTTGTCTTAAATCTGGGAGCTATGAAATTATCTGAAGCTGACTTCCTGTCCATATTCCTGGCTCCTGCTGAGCACAACTCTGGCTGCCATGATGGGGTCTCAGTCTGGGATTTGGGAATCTCAGTGTACAGAACTGCAGGGCTCCGAAACTTGAGGAGATTCTGTAACAACGGATTGACTGTATATAGACGCGATGAAAACAGGAATTGCAGCTTCTGTGAGTTGTGTTGTATCCTGACTTAGCTTTAGGGGGATTGAGATGATCTGACTATGGCCGTTGCAGTCTGACAGTGCCAAACAGGACAGTTTATTATGCCTACAAAAAACCGCGATGCACAAAGTACTTTGACCTTGAACTTTAGCCAGTTCTTTAAAACTGGCTTTTACTTTCTTTCGAAAAGAAACGTTTTTACAGCTCAAGTTTAGGATTGTTCCTCTTAGTGGACAAATAAGAGAAAATCCTAGTCTTAGGGAAAATAAAACATCATTACACTGCACACGACCAGGTATGTGTTTACCATTATTTGCAGAAGATACGTAACCCCAGCGCTGTGAAGTTGTATACGCAACGCTAGCTGCATGCTCGTTAAGTGCACGTTTGTACATCAGCCTTTCAGTGTAACCTCTTTGTTCTATTACCCAAGGCTGTAAATGCTGTTTGAATAAATTCACCCCCCTGGGTGACACAGCTAGGGCCTGTTCCCATACCTTAATATATGGGAGAAGGAATTGGACACGAGGAATGTCCACGCTGAAAGTAACACAGAAGCTGGAAAGATTGAAGTTGATTATTCACCAACTACTGCTGTGTCAGCTGAGTTCTGTGCAGATGGTAAGGAGCTGCAACTGTATTCTATAATCAGAAGAGTCCTACCAAGCCTAGTAAAAGAGCTAAACCATTATTTTTTTTTTATTTTTTTTTTTTTTTAATGTTATAGAGCCCTAAAACTTCAAGGAATTAACAGCAGCCTATAAAAAAATCTCAATTTAAATGATGGGGAAGAAAAAAGGAACTATAAAGTGAAAGATGTAGGTTTAAAATAGTGCATCATTACAGAGATGATTTTAGTTTGAAAAGGTCAGTGTTATTTGTTTTCTCTAGAGCATGACTGCTCCAAAAAAACACATGCAGAAAAGCAGAGAAAACAGGTGAGTTCTATATGGCTTTTCACCAGTAAGAAATGTTAGTAAAAAAATCTCTAAAAATGAATTGCCCTTCACCTAGGATCTTGTGATTTACACTTGGAAAGAAAACACGTTTGCTTAGTCCACACTTCATACCAGAAATATTGGTCAATTCCATATACTGAAGATCGGGTAAGAAACAGAATGACAAAATATTCTGTTCTTTTTTGTTGTTTTTTTAGAAAAGAACATGCCTCTGGGGACTCCCTGAATCTCTGCTTAAAAGATGCTGGTGCTGAACATCTGGACTTTGACAAGCAGCCCTTAAAAGCTGTTTCTTATTACAGCTTTGTCTCTGCGTTATATGAGAGCTTCATAAATTATCACCTTAGACAGTATAAGGTATCTGACAATCATGTTCCTAAATACATTTCATCTGTACATTTCCTAGTTACAGAAGTGTGGGGCAAGGTTCACAGTCAAGTGCTCATGTCAGCTGTTGTACAATATTTGCTTACTTCAGCGAGGGCAGCAAAGATAAAACTGTAACCTGCCCCCACCATCTCATCCTCTGAAAGCTACCACTGAGACCTGTTAATTAAAATAGCTCCCCAGAAGTTAAGACTCCTACATTTAAACTCCAAGCTCCAACAGCTGCTGGCTTAAATCATGTCTGGTTTGGTCCGTGAGATGGTCCTGTTAATGATACTGCCCCACAGACTAAAGGAGATGCCAACGCACCAAAACCCACTCAAGCTAGAAGAAAAACTTAGAGAAACGGTGAAAGAGCCTTTCAGCAGGGATAATTACCCCGCTCTTGTGTGACAGGTGAACTCACTTGCAGATGAGAAGTTCGGAAAGGTGTGGAATATAACCATAGTAGAATGCATTGTGAGAAGCATTGTGTTCCCACAGCATTCAGCTACGCTCCCACTAGTGCATCTGAGCTTCCACAGGTCTTTCATGAGTCATCGTATCAGGATTACAAAGGAATTGTGATATATGGGCACAGTTTCCTTTTCCTTTAACAGTTTTAAGAAGGTTTTTATGGTGTAAACATCACAATCCTCCTTTGTTGTTGTTTTCTGGATTCAAGAGTTTGCAGATTATGTGGGATCTATAGCATAGCTGAAGCTGACCGGAAAGTAATGGGTCTGAATACCATAGGTAGATACCAAACCTCTCAAATACCTACAGTAGCATCTGTTAAAGCTCACTGCTATGAACTGAGATGTTTCTCCTCTTAAAGTTGTTTCAGGCCCTCTCCAAACTCTGGCAGCTATCACAGCTGTCTGCCATTTGAAGACTTACCTTTTCAACAGTATCAGCTATTCTGCAAGAGCAGGTAAGAGCTGGTAGTGGGGAGAGGGTGAATTCTCCCTCCAGGCAGCAAGTCCCACTGTTTGAGCAACTCTGAGTTGATCTACCTAGCTACAGCAGCCCATGAAGGAGGGACAGAATCAGGTTACATTTTTACATATATGATCAATGCAATGCTTACTATATGTGCAGATTGGGGGGGGGGGGGGGGGAAGTGGTTTCTTTCCAAATGAAACACAAAATTCTGTGCTTAAAAAAAATTAAATGTTTCCTTATTAGAGACAGTGACAGATTATTTTTTTTAAGCCAAGTTGTAGGTGATTAGCTAGAGATAGTCTTGCCTCTCATGATAGAGCCTGAAGTAAAACTGATTCTATTAAATCCACACAGCATTTGCTTTTCTGATTGCTCATAATTTGCTTATACATTTCTATTTAAACTAGAATTTGGTGCACTTGTTGCCAATCAGAGAAAGACTATTTCTAAAACATTAGTGAGAAGAATTCAGTTGTTACCAAGAATTATGAAAATTGGGGGAAATGAAAGGTGCAAATACATCGCTGCACAAAGAGGAAAACAAATATATCAATGAAATCCTGGCAGAGGTGTAATCCTTCAGGGTAAATAAGAAATTCCGTTTTGTTTTGGCCATGTTCTGAGAATTTAAAAAACATACTTTGCAAATACACCCTGGATTTATTATATGATAAGACTCGTCATCTGCCAACATTTTACTGGCACTGCTTGTATGGACATACATACACCCAATGGAAATTTCCATTAACGCAGAGGTCTTTCAGTGTGCTATTAAGAACTTCACATGCGTGCATAAGAAAGCTGCATCCAATTCACACTGGTCTTTGAAAATATATTAATCACCAGAACAACTAAAAACTGCCAAGGCAACCATGTATTGTCTGCAGTGCTTCTGCTAGCATTTAAAAGAAATTTGCAACTTTAAATTCACTAAGTCCCTGCAATATATAACAAGAATGAATCTGCGGTTCAGTGAGATTTTGGCAGTATCCCTGTTCATGTTTCTTACAGCAGAATCCTAAACTACCATATTAAGAATCCAGGAAAGCCCTATATGCACTATGAGGTTTTGCAAGAACTTACAAAGCCCCAGCCTAGTATGTAAATTTGTACCAATGTGATTTCATTTATTTTCCCCCAAATTACAAAACCAATATTTATCCGACCTATTAACAAAGAGCTCACCAAGACGTTCAGCAAAATTTTGCAGGAAACATCTGAAGATGGACTAGGCTGCCGTGTTCTAAACTTTCTCATTGTAAGTTCCTCTAGTGGAAATACTGACAGCCGTTTAGTTTAAAAAGCTTAATACATCTTTTTTTGGCTGCTGTACCTGGTCTTACTCTGGAATTACATAGCACTTCTGAGTCTCTCCTCGACCAGTTCTAAAAGCTACTAGGGAAGGCAGCAAAGGCTACATAACTAGTGTCCTCGGGCTGCTCCTGTATTTGCTGTCCAGGGATACCCTAGCTGGCTGCAGGACTAAAGCAGAGCCAAAGCTGCAAAACACACAGCAGCAACGCAACGCTCTCGTGAATTTTTCAGGTGTCTCTATTCCAAAAATTCTTGTAACTGAATAATAGAGAGCAGTCTGGTAGAAATACAGGGTGCAGTACATCTAAGATAGCTTATCGATCTATTGGCGGCAAGGTCAACAGATACCCGTTCACAAACAGTTTGCCTGTGAGTCCTGAGAGCACTAGAGAAGTGCTGTATTCTGTAACTGATTACAGAAAGCCATTTCCTTGCACTAGAGGTCATTTCAGGATACGCTTGCTTTCATACCATTTGACTTTTGCCAAGTTCCTGGTTAGTAAATGCTTTTTATGTCAGGGCTGCAAAAAAAAAAAGCTTCTGAGGTCGTTTTTTTTACCAGTAACTACAATGGTGGCACTCTGAACTTTTAAAATCTTTTCTTTTATAGTAAGTGGAGGCCCTGTAAGATCTGCTGAATCTGCAAGACCTGAAAAATACAGGATATGTGTGTCTGACTTCAGTGCCTGCACTTAAATAACCCACATTGTCTAGCTATTGTTAAACTGAGCACAGCACGATAACGATCTCACTGCCCATGCGAATCTACCTAATAAAAGCCAAGTGGGTAACAAAGGAAAAAAGTATACCTATAGAAATTTTACAGAAAGGACCCTTCAAAGGTTGTCCCGCGTTTCAACAGCGGAATAATTTTTTTTGGCCCTGTCAGCGCTGACTTCCAAACAGCTGATCCAAGACTGGAAGTGGGCAGGGGGGGAAGACGGAACATGCTTAACTTATAAAACAGGACTAGAAAACACATGTCCAATATAAACAAGTTCCAGGTTTCTGCTCTTGGACGTGACATAGCCCTGTTCAGCCAGACAACAACACGATGCAACAGTTGTATGCGAAACCGTCAAAGGTGCCTTCTTTTCGGATTAAATCCAACTGTGGGATTGCTTCGTAAAGAACTCCCAATTTAGCAAAAGACCTGTTTATGCACAACTGTACACGTACGTGTCCTGCAGAGAAGCACGTGCTACTGCAGAAAAATCTTCTACAGATCATTCAGAACGCTTTTTCCATAAGGCTGTGATTATTGTCTCATACAACCACAGCTATCAATTGCAACCATCTTTTCATTAAAAAGATAGCTTGCTGGTTTACTCCAGGCTATCTGTAAGACTTTCATCTTGCTACTGAGAAGAAAAGTGCTGCTAGTAGTGTCTGAGATGAGGAAAACAACTGGAAGGTGATCCATTTTCACCACTTCCAATATTAATCGGTCTTGTTACACTGGGCCCGAGCTAGCACCTCCACACTAAAAGGAAGATGGTTTGTGGAAAGAGAATTTTGTGAAGTTTCTGATTTTCCACTAGATATTGAAAGTTTTCGCCCCGTAGAAAAGGTAGTCCCTGAATTCTGTGAATGAAACAGCTCTGCTGTAGTCGGGATATTTTTTTTTGTTAAATACCCTCTGCTCGACTATTGTAAGATCATGCGTCACGTGCTGGACTTGACTTGGTAACTGTTCTGGTCTCAGCAAAATGTGATTTCCAAAGAACTGTGGAAGTCACAAATTGATTAATTTTCTTTATGTACATTGTTTTTTTTTTCCTCCTGGTTTACTGAGCGTGTTTCAGCGTGACGCGACACAACCACATGTGCCCCTCAGATTCAAAGCAACCCTCATGTGTACTTTAAACAGATTGTCATCTTCCTCTTCCCTCCTCACGCAGCAAAAGCAAACAGAGGAAAAGCGAGGGAAAACTAGAGCAAATATTTAGCTATGCTGATTGTACCCGTTTCAAAACCCAATGCTGAAGAGAGAAAAAGCTGGAGTAATTTTTGCAGTAGACCCTCTCTTCCTCATAGTTATTACAATGATAAGTGCAGCTTTGCTTTAAAGGCTTTTCAGCTACAATACCTAACCTCTGTTAATTGTTATCAGCAGCTTTATTTCTGAGTTCTGCATGATTAATACCCCTATAAAAACAGGAGGAAAAGGAAGGGAAGCCTTTCAGAGAAAAACCTGTGTAACAATCAGGATTTTTAGTTCTCTCCAACAGCTAATACTCCTCAGGTGTATGGCAAATACCTTGTCAGACAATGAGATTCTCCATGCAACCAATTTAACCCTAACTCCTTTGCAGCTGATGTAATTTAACCTGTTAATTAATTCTGAACCAGTCAGGTAAAAGGAGTGAGTAGGGGTAGTTCTGCCTTTTTTTCTGGTTTTAAGCCCATTTGAAAACTGGTAAGTTTTCAAACTTGCTTAGTTTTCAAAGAAATTTATACTCTGTGCTTATTTCAAAGACTTTAAGAGGTTTACAGCATGTAGACTGTTTATTTGCTATTTTCCAGGTATATTGACTGTTTGACTCAGGCTTAGGAGTAATACTTTTAACTAATACCTTTATTCTTTGGAGTGGCATGTTAGGGTGAGGACTTAGGCAGGGCTGTAAATTAAGTTGTTTTATGGTTTTTATGTGTTTGGGTTTGGTTTTTTTTAATGTGTTGAAACTTTCTTAGAGGAAGTAAGGAAGGCCTTGCAGAGCTCTTTCCGAGCAAACAAAAACAATGCTTTGCAGTTTTGTATTGTCTTTAAAAATACTGGCCTACTGAAAGCTATTTAAGACCATGGGTTTTCAGAAAAATGCCGGAGTGGGCTGCTGAATGATTTAACCCTGAGAAAGAATGTGTGTGGCTCGGGCTGGCAAGACAACTATTTGACGAGGCTGGGGTTTGAAGCCTTACTGAAGCTACCATTTGAGACCGTCTCGGAGAAAAGCTGTTGAGAAAAGACGTTGACGTACTCAGCAAAGAGAGGAGATGGAAGGCAGCAGAAGAGTGTGATGGCCCCCAACAGCCTTGAGGTACCCTGGAGCTTTTTGATAATGTGGGTGTATGGTAATGATAGTGAGTGAGGCGTGCGGAGCTAGCTAACTGCTTCTAGCTTTTAACCTAAGTCAAAAAACAGGAGGCCAAGCCACTAAAACTGAAATTACTGGGCAACGTGCGGAGGGCCACGTTTGCTTAGTCTATACTCTTGCCCAGGGGAAACCAGCACTGGGGAAAGGCCTTTCCAGTTTCTCTCAGAACACAGCAGTCCTGGCCAAGGCTTTACGAGGATGTAGCCCGTAGGTGGCTATGAGGCTCTGTGCTGGCTCTCTCTTCCTACTGGTGTACCAAAAGAGACAAACTGGTTTCCAGTGACTCCAGAGAATTTCCAAACCTTCCTAGTGACCCCATGCTGCTTAGAGAAAGGAGACATTTGTCATGTAAATGGTTTATCTGATTGCTTGAAAGTCCCTTGTGTTTAGGCAGTTTCCCAGAGTGGAGAGGAGTTTTAAAACTGGTGTGCCAGTGAAACTTATGTATTAGTGGGATCAGTACAGCTTGGGTCAAACATCTATGGATCATAACACAGCTTCTGAGGTCTACTGGAACCTCAGTGGAAAATAATTTGGACTTGACATCTGCCCACTGACACTAAATATAACCTTCTGTTAAACATTAAAACTTCAAGGGCTTTGTGGCTCATGATCACATTGAACACCAGGACATCCAGTGAGAGAGCAGGGTGGAAAGCATAAACATGAACAGAAATGTAGGGAGAGGGGAAGGGTTTGAAAGCTGGGGGAGAGAACAGCAAAGATTTTAGTGACTAATACTTTCTGCCTGGTTCAAGGGTTTGTCATCTTTATTAAGATGAAGTATTCATAAGGCTGAGATAGCTTAACCATGAGTGTACCAAACACAAGAGACTGTGAATTGCTGTAGCACATGATGTTCATTCTAAAACACTGTATTCAGAGCAAAGGCCTAAGGACAAAAGGCAGATGCTTCATCCTTGGCTGTTCTATCTTGTTTCTTCTGTTTTAGGATAATTAGCATCTTCTGCACTACTTTTTTTTTTTTGCTTTGGACATTTGAGCACTGACATCTGGCTATAGTCAGAGGGATTTCACATAGGGCACCAAACAGCTGGAAAATAGTACCTGCTTTCAGTCCCTACTGATGTGGGCTGGGTTTGACCCAATAGTGCTTGGAAGGCTCTGTATCTCTTTTCCACACCATAATCTCAGTGATCTAGTCTATCTTTCCTCCCGGCATGAAGAGCAATGTCTGTAGTTTCTGAGAATACTAGCAGACAAGGACAAGCAAGTTTCTAAAGCAGGTTATACACTGCACAATCCAGGTATCTCTAGTGCTATCACCAGTACCTTCTAGCCTGCAGTACCATCCTTAGCCTTCAGTTCACCCTTAAATGCCAGCTCATCTTGTCATACAGCAGATGTTGTAGCCTATGGAAGAAGTCCCCCTCCATAGCAGAAGGTTTTGGTTGGGTTTGGGTTTTTTGGGGGAGTTTGGGAGTTACAGGGGTAGCAGTTGACAGCACCTTGCATGTGTACTTGGAGTACTTTTGCCACTGCTTGGTGAGGTGGACAGCAATCACCCCATCCATTTGACAGAGGGGCAGACTGATGTGTTCAGGGCCGCGGGAAAGCCGAGAAGACCCAACCCCCTCGTTCTAAATCAGTAAAACCCATTACGTGTTTCGTAAAAACCCAACATTTGATGGTCTTGGAAGCCATTGCTTGTTCTATCAGCTTGATTCCTTGCGTCACGTACGCATTTTCAAGCTTGACACAATTTCTTTTCAAGAAAGAAGGAAAAAAAATTAAATCAAACGCCCTAGAAAACTTTCTGCAAGAGGACTAAGAGGCGTTTAAGCCTGTTCAAAACTCAGTCCAAACAGAGACAGACCTGTTGTCAGTAAGGAGGGAAACTTGGCAGCGTTGTTTAAAGCTTCCCCCACAGACACCGGAGACGCAAGAAAACAAAGCAGCTTGTAGTCCCCGAGGGTCCTGCCACTCCCACGGCAAAACCAGCCCCTTCCCTGCTTTTCCTCTAGCTCTCCCTGACACGCACCCGCTCTCTTCTCTCTGACATCAGCTACAGCGATAACCAACGAAGCCTCACAGACCTGGCGAACGCACAGGAAACGAAGAGTTAAAAGGAAAAAAAAAAAAGAAGCCGAGAACTTGGAGGCAAGCCCAGCGTCCCCGAATGACTCGGCTGAGCCGCCAGCCCTGCCTCCCGCACCTCCCCGCCAGCCCTGCCTCCTGCCTCCCGCACCTCCCCGCCGGCCCTGCCTGCTGCCTCCCGCACCTCCCCGCCGGCCCTGCCTCCTGCATCTCCCTGCCAGCCCTGCCTCCCGCCTCCCGCATCTCCCCGCCAGCCCTGCCTCCCGCCAGCCCTGCCTCCCGCACCTCCCCGCACGGCGGGCGTGCCCGGCCCTCCTCTTTTTATCGGGGGCAGGAGTTCCCCTTTCTTGCTCTGCAGTCGGTTTGGGAGCCTAGAAACCTTGCTAAATTTATCTGTCCCTTTTAGGAGGATGGCAGATGGCAGAAATGCGAAAGCAGAAGAGCGGAAACGGAGTGGAGGCGATGCCCGGCTAGCCAAGGGCAGGCACCGTTTCTGCAGAGCTCCCGAGGAGGCACAAAGCGGTTACACGGGGCAAAGCAGGGCAGGCTGCCGGGGCTGCCAGGAACGTGCTGTTTCTTTGGCCGTGTGGCACGGGGAATTGTCCATCCATATGCTCGAACCTGGGGCTTTTCTCCTCTCTCTCTCGGACAGCACAACGCACCCTCAATTGCGAAGGGCTCTTGTTTTACCTCCAGCGTGCCTTTCCCTGCTGCTCTCCTCCAGAGGTAGGGCTGGTGCGGGTGAGGCTGCCACCTCTGAGCTAAAACCGTTCCAAGCGTCATTTAGGTCACGTTTCCTTCTGAGGTTCTTTTTTTTCTCAGTGCTTTTCAAGGGAACTGACCATAGATCTCACCAAACTGGTCTGCAATCTGCGATTACTCAGCGGGACCGCTCGCGCGAGCCTGCTGTAGCCAAGTGCGGTGCCTTGCCATACGCACTGTGAGCGGTGCCTGCAGCAGAAACCCACCTCCTTAATTTCTGGTGTCCCCTGGCTGACTGGGAGCCATCCTGGTCCTCAGCAGAGGCACAATTTTCTGGCAACTCATGGGGGGGGGGGGGGTCTGTTTCAAGATGGCCCTCCTCATACTTGCGGTGCGTTAACTTTCACAGCGCTTGCAGGACTTCTGCTTTTCCTATGTGCCTCTGACACGTTACAACAGTAGCAGAAGAGTGGTCAGGTAGGTCTTCCCCAAGAAGTAAACACTGAGCACTGATACAGAACAATTTAGGGTGTGCATTCAAATGTTTTTTACTTTGAGGTTGGTTTTTTTACCTAGCTCCCAAAAGCTTCTTCGAGACCGCTCGTGTTCCCCTCTCTCTATACTTAAGATAAACGTCTCTTTGGGACTCATGTTCAGCCTCTCATCTGCTTCCCTGCTTGCTCTAGGTTTCACACAAGTGTCTGCTAAAGAAAGAAACAGACACAGTCATTCAGGTGCCTCTAGAACATTTAATTTTAAAGTATCCAGAGTACTGATGCTTGCATGGGAAAGTGATAAGCTGGGGTAAAGGTAGTGACGGGACCACGGGGTAGGAAAAAGTAGATGGGGGAGGGTAAGAAGCATTGGAAAGTGAAGTATAAGATGCACTGAACAAGAACAGCAGCTAAAAATTACAGCTTGGTACAATCCACTCAGCCGACCCACATGCTATTCCCTGCGACATTAAGGAATAAAAAAGGGCACCGTTAGCTTCGAATCTGTGCCCAGTAAGGGTTTATTCCCAGAGAGGGTATTTTTGTTGTTGTTGTTTGGTTTTCCCGGGCTTGAGTTCTGAGAGGTGAAATCATAATGGTGGCCAAATACAAGTTTGTTTGGTTTTTGCTTTTTTTTTTTTTTCAACATTCATTTTCATTACCAAGCTGTAACAAACAAATCTCTGGCTGGATTGTAACTAACCTGTGTGGGTCCTTAGATGAGCTTTAAGATGGGAAGATTTGCCATAAACTTTTTCACAGCCCACATAGTGGCATTTGTGCTTTTTCTGGGGCGATCCCGGGTCAGTCCAGCTTCGCGTGCGTTTGTTCTTTTGTCTGGGGCTTGGCTCAGTTACTGCAGCCAGGCTAGTAGGTGTGGCCGCTCTTCCTCCTCCACGCTTACCAGCCGAAGACACGCTCTCTTCCCCGAACTCCTTGGGGGCAACAGAAATGCGTATTTGCTCTGTGACAGCAAAGGTCTCCGTCTTGTCCATCCTCAGAGCGGGCGAGTTGGGGACGTGCTGGTTCAGATCCGCTAAAATGCTCGCTACCACCAGTAGTGACGATCCACTGTCTTTCCCAGGTTCTCTGACTTCCCGCTTATCCTCTCCACTTGATGTAGGAGGTGTTGCGGCATCGGGCTGGGGCTCGGGCTCCCCTTTGGGGCTATGGATAATCGCGCGGCTGGACATAGAAACGAGGCACTCTGCTGCAAAATGATCCACGTACGCCGCTGTTGCCATTTCTCGCCAAGCTGAAGGAGAAATCCCAAACGGAAGGGAAAAAAAAAAAAAATAACACCGGTGCCGAGCCCCCACCACTGCTTGTTCCCTTTCTGAGATTACGGAAGCGGGCCCTTCCCTCTTATTCCTTAGGATCAATTCGTAGGCGGAGAGGCTGATGTAGCAGCCATCAAAAACCCCCCCGCTTTGTTCGTGACGATCGCACCCGGCTTGTCCCTAAATCATAAAAAAAACCCAAAACAAAAAAAAAGCGTTGGAAGTCCAACGGAGGGGAGCGAGAAGAGCGGCCGGCTCCTGGCGCGGGCAGCTTGTTGCTCGGAGGAAGGATTAACGCCGTTTTTTCGAGGCCGCGGCACGCCAGCGATGCGGTTGCCCCAGCCCTTCCATCACCCTGTGACAGCGGAGTAAGCGCTGCCCGCTACCGCTCCTCCGAGGCGCCCGGAGCCCTGCGGGGGCGTGGCCCGGGGAAAACATCTGGGCCTGACGTCACCGCAAAGCCACATCCTTGCGCCGGGCGGGACCGGGAGCTGGGCCGCGGGAGCGCCGGCCCCGCAAGCGAAAGGAAGCGGCCGATTGGCCGGCGGGAGGAGCCCGCCGCGGGAGCCCGCGGCACCCGCCGCGCCCCGGAGC
>WTSP01007328.1:108602-122933 GCA_025331215.1 Actenoides lindsayi | reverse complement strand
TTAGGGACATGGTTTAGTGGTTTTTGATAGGGCTAGGAATAAGGTTGAACTTGATGATCTTGAAGGTCTCTTCCAGATGAAACTATTCTGTGATTCTGTAATTCTTGTACCAATGCTTCACCCCAGAGTGTACCAGCATTTAACAACACAGGTTCATATCTGGCAACAGGACCTCTAACTACTCTCCAGGATTATCCCATTTACAGATATTGCTGCTTCTCCTAAAATCAGTACTGAGAATACTTCCTATGAGAAAAACATTTCCATCCTCAAACTGCCCAAGGAGGAGTTAAAGAGAAAAGTATATACATCACAACAGGATATAGAGTGTGTTACTGCTATTTCAGTACTCGGGCCTTTATCTCCACTCCTGCCTTTCCACTTGTCACTGTTCATTATCTTTCTCCTTGCAATGAAGTTCTGAGGCATTTCTACACTCTCTCTGCAGCTGAGAAAGAAAAGATGCTGGCAAAGAGTTAGATTAGTATGTGGAAAGGGGAATTCTCCTACTTGGGGTTATGCCCTTAGCAAGCCATGTTGTAAAGTCTGTGTGCTATTATACTGCAAATTCTATCATTCCATCCCTAACAAAACTGCTCAGGTACCTTGAAAATTTGCTGGTTTTATATATTTGATTTGAATAAAACTGTAAAAAGTACTGGTTGAATGTGACACTCATGAAGGGTCCAGGAGATTGTCAGGGGAGTAGCAGAAACATCTGAGGGGGAAGAAGAAAAAAAAGAAACAAGAACATTGATGCATTCTTTCCTCATTTCCTTTTTTCTGAACTTTGTCTGTCAAAGAAAAAGGGAGCAACCAGGACCATTATGATTGTTTTAGGTCCTGGCCTGAGAAAATAAGGTGGGTTGGGGGAGTTACTGTGTCACACAAGTCACGGGAATTTGTATGCAGTGTGGGCAAGTGCAAGAGTGAGCCTCCTTGTCTGCTACCCTTTCATCTGTACCTTGATCAGGCACAGCTGAAAATGCACAGGAAGGGTACACAGATGGGAGTATACGACTGCC
Source organism: Actenoides lindsayi (assembly GCA_025331215.1). NCBI lineage: Eukaryota > Metazoa > Chordata > Aves > Coraciiformes > Alcedinidae > Actenoides > Actenoides lindsayi. The sequence goes on along the minus strand of WTSP01007328.1, from coordinate 121,908 downwards.
TGATTTTAGATGACCATGGCATTGCCAACATTTGCTCTTTCCAGAAAAATGAAAATGTTATTTTTAAGTCTGGAATTTGGGGATTAAGAGGGGAACTGCTTTAGAAAATATCAGGCCAAGTTTCCCTTGCTGTTTGTAATAAGGGCTGGGTAGCATGGCATGCACTGTGGCCTGGCAGGGATCTACATGGTACCAGGTGTCAGCCTGGAGGCTGATAGCGCATCAGTGCAGCAACCCATGAGAGCAGAACAAAGAATGTAAGTCATCTCATGATCCCATATAAACATTAAATGGCAAGGAGATATTTGGCATGAGTGGTATTCATATAAAATGCAGTATCAATCTATATGTAATACGGTAGCACTGATAGTCCAAGTGTTTTTAGGTCATACTGTGTCATAAATACGAAGGCAAGGCTGGAGATCAATGCTTTATATGCAGATTTGGCAGGCTTTGAAGTCCTGTGTTCACCTGAGAGGTGTTTATAAATTGGAGATAAATCAGAGAAAAGAAGGAAAGAATTCAGAATTGAGAAAGTTAGAGGGAATGGTACATAAAAGGGCAAGCGAAGAAGCCAGTAAGCACACCCATTGTCTGGGGTAAACGGGGTAGGAGGGGTGAATTCGGTGGGTTTCAATGAGATCTTGACAGCAAGTAAGAATAGCATGTTGGGAAGCTGTTTCTATCAGAAATTGAAGAGTTAGACACAACAAGTGCAATCTGGTGGATTATCAAGGACATAAGTTAAAACATACAAACCAGAAGTTAATTTAAGTCCAGATATGTCTCCCACATCTCTGAGATCGTCTGGGGGAAACCCTCTTTGCTCAATTCATTTAGAATGAAATGAGTGAAAACATCACAGAGATATTTGTAGGAATAGTGTCCTTGAGAAAGCAGGAATATCAGAGGTGACCAGCCTCAGCTCCTGGGTTTAGGCTGCTGGTAAGCAGTAAAAGCAGGACTCCCATGCCACTTTACTTGATTGGCAGCAGGGCTATGCTAACCCAGTGGCTGTGGGCTAATTCTAGGAGTAAGGTTAACAAAAACAACAGGGCTGCTCAGACCAACCCACTTGGGCCCACCTAAAGCCACTGGTATCTGATGTCTGTGGAAAATTCCCAGGTGTCTATCACACTGAACCCCATGCTCTCTGTGCAATGCCCTATAAGTCTTTAGACTCTTAACTACTAAAAGGTTTTGGTACGTCACTTGTAGGATGAAAAGGGGTGTCCACCCAGAACAATATGGTCTTTTAGATCTCTCACAGCTCCGTTTCCTCCAGATCTGAAAACAGTGATAAATCTAGTAATAAGTCAAGGGTGAGTGAGATGGTGAAATGAAAACAGTATCTTTGCCTGAAGCCTTGTCTCTTTTGTATAAGATTATTCATGCCAAAGGGTTATTAGTTGCCAGATGCAGCTGAGACTCTGCAGTGTTTATTTATAGTGACATAACATGAAGACAGCAGTGAAATTAGTTGAAGTAAAAATTAAAATATTATCTGAAAAGAAAAATTACAAGAAAACATCATTAATGCAGTAATGTTGGTAACTGATAGGTATGCACACACAAACAGATTTATAGGTGGCACTTTTACTTCCATCAGATGACTTTTCTGTTTTGCATGAGACTTCAGGGATTTTCCAGAACTGGGATATAATCTCCAAAATAGGTATTACGTAATTGTAGTTCTGTTCATTGAAGTCCTGATCCCCAAAACTGACTCCTCAACAAAATATAGTGTAGAAATAGTGGTCCAGTTTATAGGTACTTCCAAAGACAGAGAGCCAAAGTCCTTATGCTTCCTTCTCAGGAGCTGTAATGGCCTGGTGGACTGCAGCTGCTCTCTCATCCTCCATCTCTTCCAGTTTTCATTGGAGATTTTCCCATGAAGACCACCCTAATTGCTCCAACCTCTGCCTGCTAGGTCCTTCTCCTACCTGCCCTTGAGATGTCTTGTCTTCCTACCATGACTCAGACAGCTCATACACATGTAGGAGATGAAAGAGTATTCCTGCAGACAAAGACAGCAAAGATTGAGATGTAGAGCTATGCTTTCTTTTTGCCATTTTTTTTGTTTGTCTTGCTTCTGCATTTACTGACAAATACAACTGTAGAACATCATCATTAACATTACCCAGACTCATAGCCCTTTCCGCTTTTCAGAATAACCTTGTTTGTAGGACAGAGTATCAGCTGTGGAAGTCTGAGGTTTTATTAATTTTTTATATCAGCTGAGGGACTAGCACAGGGCATCTTGCCTTCCTGGTGAGACTCAGTATACCATCTGCCCAGTTCAGAGACCCAGCAGACCAGAATGCATAGTCCTGAAAGAGGAGTTGTATGAGTATCATGGCAGAGCAAGTGCTGAGTTGTTGAGAGATGGATCAAGCTGAGTGTCACCAAATACACACATGGTTGCATCCTGTCCTGTCTCCAATAAGGACATCAGAGGAAGAGGCAGACTGAGAAAAATCTGTCTCCTGGGACTCCTCTAATCCTAACAGAGGCTAGTCAGGTCTGAGATGTGAGCTGCTGCAGCCCTTCTAGAAAGATTTTTCTGTTTAATTGTTTCACATTCTTGATAGTGTTTAAAGATCCACCTCCTATCTGGATCTTGTTAAGTGTAAAACATTTGTACTAGGAAACTGTCTGTCTCCTAAAACCAGGCATCCAATATGCATGACTGCAGTAACAGATCCAAGAACAGGTCTTGAAAGCAGAATCTTCTGGGATCTGACAGCACACTGAGTTCTCAAATGCCTGTTGGGAGCTTTTCATTTCACTGTATGCAATTGATGTTAACCTATTTCTCCATTGTTTTGAAAAACCTAATTAAATTTAGCAGAATGTGTTCTGAGACCTAGAGATTTTTAAGTTCAATTCAATAAGTATTTGCTAATGTAGTCATCTGGAGACTGTCAGGGATCCATTTATTTTAGGATGTAAACAAACCACTAGAATACATTCACTAGTGAAAAAAATACAGTTGTGGTTTTTTGTTTTTTTTTTTTTTTTTTATTTCTCTCTTTTTACAGAGAAGAATGACAAAATAAAGAAGTCAAAAACCTCCCCTCCTTGAGATGTTTTCCTAGCTGTTCCTTGTGCAGGGACGGGAAGAACAGAGAGAAAAATGATAAGAAAGATAAGTGAGGGGAAGGCTGTGGAAAGTATATTTAGCTCTGATTCGTAGGACTTGCAGAACTACTGTAAAAGGAAAATTGTCAAAATCTCAAATGTAAGGCTGAATGAATTTCTGGTGCTGCTCTGTCGTCCTCTGTGTATTGCTGCCAGAAAGGGCTTTAGCCTACTGTTATATACCAGGAAAATGAGGGCTTCTTATATGTGAAAAGATCCCAACTTTGTACCATTAAGCCTTATTACCTGGGAGCCATAAATCCAGTTGTAATGGATGAAAGGTAAAACTCTGCATGGAAAAATGCCCTGCAACATGTGTGTGTGTACCTCCATGGCTGTCCCTAGCCAGCAATCTGTGCACTTGGGCTGGCTTCCCTAGGATACAAAGACAGGCACGCAAGGTGAGACAGCACAGTGGTCCCTTGGAGCATCCCTCCCTGTGTGTCACATGAGATATCATGGCATCAGAAACAACCCTGACCTGTACGGCTGGCTTGGCAAAGCTGTACAAATATGACTGTGCTGTGAGCGTGGCTGGTGAAGAGACAAGGCTGTTCTCCTGGACAGCAGTGATCCCCAGCACATGGAGAAACTGTGGCCAGTGGGTCAGAATCTGGTGCTTCCCAAGGGCCTTTGTCTCCAATGGTCCAGCAGCAGCCACCACATCCTCTGGCCTTATTAGCATGCTCTGGGTTCCCAGCTACCTTGTTGAAAGGTCAGTGCAGATCCCAGCAAGGACATTTCCTCCATCTGCCTCTCTGAGCGTGAGGGTGATAAGTTGTGAGCCAAAGGATGAGGAATGTATTCAACAATAACCTTTGCTGCAAACAGATATATGCTCTGTTAAAGGCCTTGAATTTTAAGGTGTATATTAAGAAGCAGTGACACACCACAAAATTTGACAAGTGGCAGACATGCTGGAAAAAATGGCACCACATTTTGCCAAAAAGTTACAAAATTCAAAAAACTTTGGTCAGTACTACTGACAGAAAAAAAATCCATATTACTAAGCAATATGGAAGACAGCTACATGGATTTAATTAGAGAACTAGATTTCTGCTTTACAGTGTTTGCAGTGAATGAAAAAAGCCCCATACAAAGAAGACACAGCTGTTTAGGACTTTCTTGGCTTTAAAGAGCAAAAGCACCCCCTCCCTGTTGGATTTCATAGGCCTTTCCTGAAAGGTTGCTAAGAAAATGGTTGCAATAAATTACTGTAAAGTCTAAATTGTTGTATTGCCCACATGTCTGCCTCAGGCCCTGCGGTTTGCTTCACTTGTTCCTGCTTTTGAATAGACTGCAGCTTGCAGAAAGTGCTATTTTTAACCATGTTTCTCCCTGGTGCAATGACTTGTACAATACAAAGTGATCTTTTGGAATATGACCTGAACAAATGTACATAAGCTTTAGCTATAAACTTTCAGAGTCTTTTTTATGAAGTTTTCATTAAACCACATGACAACAAAAGAAAATATCACCAGTGGAATAAGCAAGCTCTTCATCTAGTGCCAGTAGAATTATTGCCAGGACTTTTTATTGAAAAAAGAATGAGATTCTTTGTGGAAATCCAAACAAGGTTTCTTCTTAGATGGAGGCTGGCAAGTGGCAAATTTAAAAGTTCAAGCCAAACTTCATTTGTGTAACAACAAAGCTCAGAAAGATTCTGCCTCTTCTTTTGCCTCCCATTCCAGCTTTGTTATAATTCTCTTTTAGGTACTCTGATTTAGATTCAGTATGATTATTGATTTTCCAAATCATCTAGAATAAACAGAACAGAGAGAAATACTTCTTTTGTACTGCCAGAACATTCATGTACCCCTGATATTAAAAAATGTTATCTTCATGTTTTAGGGCTATACTCTGATATTCAGGAAAGATTTTCATAAACATTTCCTAAAAATTACCTGAGTTCAGTTTCTGAGCTAGTGTGGGGAATAGGTACTGACAGGGTCCAGTACATATTCATCTTCCAGAATTCGAGAAAGCAACGTTGTCTGAGAATAAACATGATGTATCTGTAATACTTCAAAATATACATATTTTATATTACAAGCAAGGTGATCAAAATACATAAAAGTACTTCACGCATAATAACATGACAAAGCTTGCACATAAAGCTTATTGTTTCATCAGCTGTAACCGTGAACTGCAGACATGGATCTATATGCAGGCATTAACATTGGGATAAGAAATATTTTCAGATAGACTGTAACACTGAAAATCTAGGTAAGAGAGATTTACCTCACAAGTGATGAAAATGCTTCAGGAATAGTGATGTGAGTCCTGATTCTGCCAGCAAACCAAAACTCCAACTGGCTTGCAAATGGGATGGGATCTGCACTGACCTCGTTTTCAGCTACTTCCTGTCTCTGGATTATTAGAGGAGTCTGAAGACCCTTAACACTAGAAGCTGAACATTTTCTCTGTAGATAGAGGAAATGCAAAACAATACAAAAACAGATAAAAAAATCTAACATGATGAATGTTGAAAAAAAAAATTAAAATTATTAATGGTTAGTAGCTGTTTTCCTGTGCAATACAGGTTTGCAAGCCAACAAACAAGGTTATTTGAAAACTAGCAATTTTATTATGGCAAATGCTGTTTCTTGCTAGGTTACCCAGTGCTGTTAAGATTCAGGGAGCACTGAAGGGTTATTTTAGCTTTACAGATCTATCAAAAGAGAACATAATCAATTAAAGCTGCCATTGTAAATACTTTAGAGCTAGGATGTTTCCCTTCAACTGTTTGTCTATGAAAGGCATTATTCAATATGTGTAATCCTTCAGAGATTAAGAATCATTAGCTAATAAACTCTGCCTTAGTGCATCTGTAACATCTGCAGTTTCCTGGTCACAGAAACGCATTTGTCACAGTGAGCACAGAGAGGAAACAGGCAACCATTCCCCAGCTGAAAACCTTATGAAAGCAGGGACCTTGCAGAGGGCCGGGGCAGGGGGAGGGAGCCAGCTCTGCATGTTGTTTGTTCCTTTGCACAGAAAAAGCAGAGCTGATTAAAAAAAAAATCTACAGAGACCTGAGGCTTTAAAACACAAACACAAAAAACCCCCAAATCCAACAAACCCCAATGCTTGTGGTTTTTCAAAAAAAGCAGGCTCAAAATAAACCACCTGGAAAGCAGAGAAGGTTGCTTGGCTCTTTGATTCTCTCAACATCCTTGTAAGTAACTCTCTTTACAATTATCAGCAGAGTCTATTTCACCACAACGGATTTAATTGTGCATTGATGCTGAGAGGGAGGGAGTGAGATGACAGGCAGCCTCAAGGAAGAGATTTATCCCCTCCCGTCGGGCAGTTTGATAAGGGATGTTGATTCTGTTCGGTCTCACAATGGCTTTTTTATTTGTTTGCTTAATACTAGTCTGTTTCAGAAATGTGCACAGCTGAGCTGACAGGAGATGCAAACACAATGCGTTCGTTTGGGAATTACGGGGGTGTTGGTACATAGGAAAATAGCCTCTGTCTTCTTCACAGGAAAGTCAGCTGATAAACTGATCTTAAGACAACGTATCTTCCTTCCTGTAAAATGCAATAGCAGACAGATATTGTCACCTCAGTGGCCTTCTGCTGAGTTTATTCCTAACCAGGAGGGAAAGGGGGAAGCTTTCCTTGGCAGACATAGCATACAGCTCCTATGTGACTCATGCGGCTATGCTTAAAGTGAGAGCCAATAATACCAGCATAGTGGGCCACATATCTTTCAAAGCAAGAGAGTTCACAAAGAAGTCCCCTGCACCCGGAGATAAGCCGCTGCAGCCCTTTCATTAAACATCCGCTGTGTACTTCCCGTTGGAGCCACAGGCTTTGCCCAGGGGACAGCCAACTGACGAGAGCCAGCAGAAACTCTCATGACTTCTCGTTTTGCTATTTAGGCCAGATTTTCCCCATAGCACTCAGCAGAAGGCAAAGAGGAACACACCATTTATGTCACCCTATTAAATACACACAGAGCTTTTGCAGCCCTGCATCGTGCTGTAGCCTTTCTCATCCCTGTCTTGCTCTGTGCAACAGAGCAAACATCATAAAGAACATAAAAAAGAGTTTTCCTGAATTTTCCCTGAACTTCCCTGGCAACAGAAAGCTTTAATGGGGTGAGGTTTTTTTTCCCTCAAGAAAACATTGCTCCTACCCTCCCTCTTCCTCAAATAAATTTGGCAAAAACTCAAAGTCTTGTGCTTGAGGGCCATCCTCAGGAGTCCCTCCAGAAAACTGTTTAAAAGAGTTAATGCAGCAGCTCACTTGCCTTCTTTGAAACATACTGTGTCCATGCTCACTTTTCCTCCCTTGAACTAACTTTGTTTTGTAGTACCCAGGTAGTTACAACTCACTCCTGCCATAGAGGTTGACTGCAGTAAGTAGGCATCAGATCAGGCTTTCTTCTGCCTTGCACAACAGGTGGCCATTTACATTTATTTTGTGTGAGTGCAAAACCCTACTATATCAGATTTACTGGTACACCCTATGGCTTCTAAAAACCATGTACTCCTCTCTAAAAGATCCAAGAGGGCTTCCACTTAATTCTTTCAGCATTTAGGGCAGTTAAAGTTTGTGCTGGTATAGAACAAAGAGCCTAGGGCAGGACCTAATTTTATGAGGTGCCATATGTAAGTCCTCACTCAGAACCTTGCAAGACAAAAGTAGAAGAGACAAACAAGTCAGGATGGGGTACAGGCAGGATGCATGCACTCAAAATACTTTGATATGTGCCTTAGGTCTGTACATAATTGACCTTATTGTTATGATGGGGAAAATGAGGTTTAAAGTGACTGAGTAATTTTCCAAGGGAGGCACTGTGCCTGAGGTGACATTATTGCTGCACAATGATTGAAAATGGGATCAGAATTCAGAAGAGCAGGTCTGTGAGGTCTATAATAGGAACATGGGTTAGGGATTCCCAAGCAATTGTACTTAAACTGCAGTAAGACTGTCTGTGGCTTGGCACATAGCTGAGAGCTACTGCCATCAGTAATGGTCCCGGCTGACACTGCCAGTGGAGCTATTCGGCAGCAGAGGCCAGCATTTTCCATTACAATTAGTACATCTCCTTCTCAGATGTCCTGTTTGAGGACGATCTGCTCAAGAGGGAAGTTGGCACACAAGTTGCTCTCTGTGAAGCTAATTCCCACCTCCTTCCTTTCCTGCATCCCTGGGCTGAGACATGGCACCCCATTACCTAGCACTTGGTGTCCATGTTGCATCACCCAAGTCACACACACCAAGGGGAAAATTTCAGAGCATAATTCATGGATCCTTCTGCTTTTTGCCTGAAGTACTGGTTACAAACTTTATTTTGTGGCCAGTCAGCAGTCAGTAGTCCACCTGCAAATGCTGTCATCAACTTGAAAACTATCCTAGATCTAGGATATAACTTTAAATGGAGAAATAAACATGTTGCAAATTCAACAAACACTTTTGGCTATTGATCAGCAAGCACTGCAGCAGTGGAAGTCCAGGTTCTATATCCTAAAATGGTCTCAGTTAATAGAAAAAAAACAAAAACAAAACCCAAACCCAAACAAACAAACAAAAAACCACAAAAAAACCCAATCAATCCATAAAACAAACAATGAACAAAGCAAAACAAAACAAAAAAACCCGAACCAAACCAAAAAAAGCCCACACAAAACACAAACAAAACTGTGATGGATGTCTGCTTATTAAGGAAGTTTTGTCAGTTTCCTCTAGGTTTTTTTGTCCATCTGGAAGCATGAAAGATTCACATGTAGTCTCTCCAGGGCATTTGTCAGGAGGTGGCAGGCATCTTCTCCCTCTTCTGCAGTGCAGTTTAACTCATGTAAACACAGAACCAGCATGTCTGACACCAGTAAGTCCCTGTTCAGCTCAAGGGTTATTTTGGCAGAACTCAATATGGATTTTTTACATGGAGTTTGAATTGAACATTGTCTGATCTAGCTGGTGTGGGTCAAATGCTTGGCAGGGAATGTGCTAGCAATCTGTAAAGATGACTTGCAGGGCTGTGTCTGATCCTGTGTCTGACTCTGTGCCCTGATCTTTCAGGTTTGCTAGAACATAAGACAACTGAATACATTACTGCCACAGAAAATCGTGCAGCAAAAATATCACTCAGACTTTGCTCTAAAATTCAATTCACCTGGTGCAACTTCACTTGGCTCTGAAAACATCCACTTTTTTAAATCTTTGAACATAAAGTGAATTTTTTTTAAGATTATAGTTCATTACAGGGTGAGGTGGTGGGTAGGCAAGTGATGACTCATAAAGGTTTTGCTGAATGTATGTCTAGTTTGAGACAATACTAGTATATATAAGGTAAAGATTCCTAAGACAACCAAGGAAGGACTTTTTATTAGTACAAAAAAAAAAAAGAAAAAAGAAAAGAGGAGGTATTTTCCCCACCTTCTTATTACAGCATCATCAGGGAAGTTGAAGTCTGAATTTTTAACCCCCACAAAATTTCCATGTGAAAGAAATGAATCCATTTAAGATTATTCTACCCCAAGGACCTGCCTTAGGTTCCCCCAGATCAGGTCCTTCTTGCTTCTGAGCCAAAATGGAACAAGACAGAAACAGAAAGCTTATGTCAGACACTTCTTAGGGTTCCCATTTCAATTCCTGTTCCCATGTTCTGACTGTAAAGTGATGAGTGTACACAAGTTTTTGAGGAAAAGCATAAAAATATCATAGAATCATTTTGATTAGAAGAGACCTTTAAGATCATCAAGTCCAATTGTTAACCCAGCAGTGCCAAGTCACAACTAAACCATGTCCCCTGGCACCATGTTTGCACATTGAGAGTGCGCGCCTCCATGGGTGGAAGAAAACTCCAGCCTCACTCAGTAGCTCCTGCTTACTCCCTTGGGTCAGGTTCATGAGAATGATGTGTGAAACAAGGCATAGAATAGCATGAAAGGGAATGTTTATTCATGGTACACAGGTTTTGTGAGTTGTTTCTTAGCTAGACAAGGTTGGCTTTTAGGACAAAACCTCGATTTATGCAATACTACGTGATAATACAGAATCACACAGAATCACAGAATTGCTCAGGTTGGAAAAGACCTTCAAGATCATTGAGTCCAACCTCAGTCTAACCCTACTGCCCTAACTGTAACAACGTACCACTAAATCATGTCCCCAAGCACCACATCCAGATGATTTTTAAACACATTCAGGGATGGTGATTCAACCACCTTCCTGGGGAGCCTTTTCCAGTGCTTAACAATACAATGCAGTCTAGCCACAAGCTCTAGTGTCTACCTCATCTGCATGGCCTTGTGATAGTACTTTATTACCAACACTTTGATATGAACAGCAACTCTCCCACCTAAGAGAGAGGTGCAGGTGTAGATTCTTCCTTTTGACCTCCACTGAAAGGGAATGAGTTGGAGCAATTATATCATGTCCTCCTGCTCCTCCTCCTAACATGTACCCTCTCTCTTGACTGTGGATCATTAGACACTCTAGACATCCTATACAGCCCCTGTACAGTAACACTCATGAGGTCTCTCATCAAGCTAACAAGCAAATTACCTGTGACAGTTCCTGGCCAAACTCCTGATAAAGGTTCTGAAATACAATGGCACCCTTAGTCCTCCTTTCTCCCTTGTAAAATCAATCAGACTTACACTTTCAAAAGGCAAGTGGCCTAAAGGAGAAATTTTCCCAGATTGTCAGGGTCTGGGAAGGGGAGTTAAGGAGGGTCTCTCTGCTCATCACTTATCATTGAAAGAAAGTGGATTACATGGGATTTATAAATCTACAGCTGCAAAGAAATATTTGTAAATAGTCTGTAAATGACTGTCAGTCTCTTTATGGTCCTGGCTGCAATTAACATCCTACATTCTGTAAATCAGACCTTTCTGATTTTTCTAAGGTGACAAGCCATTGCTAGAGTGTGTTAAACTCAGTTAAAGGAGTACATGAGGTGACTGATGTAATTGAGCATGATGCTTTTGCCTGGGAAATTAAAAAAAAAAGGCAGAGTTTGTTGAAAACCATGGCTAACGGGGCCACAGATTAAAAAGCATCTAGTAATCCTATAAAGACAGTTACATTAGAATCTCTCCAGTTTACACGGCTTTAGTTGGCATGCTGTATAAATTGCATATTATGCCTCCCTTTCCCCCCTAGTCCTGAAGGATTCCCCCAGTTTCTCAGCATTGTACAGGGCTTCCTCGGTAAAGTTTCATGAACTTCAAATGCTTCACAGAACTAATACTATTTTGCACATAAGTGATCGAAGTGTGTTCTGTGATTCAACATTTTTTCCAGTTTGCTCATTTATGTCTCACTTTGAGAAAAAAAAAAAAAATTTTTTTTCTAGGGGTTTCCCACTCATTGGTGCAAAATAACTGAGGCTCAGCTACAGAGGCATTGATTTTAAGTCAGAACTGCCAACACAAAACATTTGAATATACTGAGCCAGGCACACATTTTGTGTGAGTAACTAAAACATAACCTTCCACCCTCCCAGCTTCTTTTTATGTGCCTTTTGGATTCTGAAACTTCAGCCAGTACTTGGGTCACATTTTCAAGCCTCTCTTCACAACAATGTGATGCTCTTGCAGAAAAGACAAATGTCACTCCAAGATGTATTATCAGGAATGCTGAGTATAAGACAAGAGAGGTAATTATTCTGCTCTATTTGGCACTAGTGCAGCCTCAGCTGAAGTAGTGCAACCAGTTTGGGGTACTGCATTTTAAGATAAGTGCAACAAAATGATAAGAGTTCTAGAAAACACAAACCTCTGAGAAAGGTTAAAAGAGCTGTGATTGTTTAGTCTGAGAGTCATAAGGAAGAGGATGAGACTTTGCAAATACATAAAAAATATTTTAAAGAAGGCAGAAATAAAATTTGCCCTTCGCCTCAAAGGGTAGTACATGGCATAGTTGTCTAATTCATCACTTAAATTCAGATGAAATATTAGGAAAAATAGTCTGATTACAAGTACAGCATAGCACTGAAGCCTGCTTTTCAGAAACATGGAGATGTCCTGTACAGGAGGTTTTTAAAAACAGATTAGGCAAACATCTGGCATGCATCATGCAGGTTGCATGCAGTCCTGCTTCCCTGCCCTATGGAAATAACCTGCTGATGTTTCTTCCAGTTCCCTGTTTCTAGAATGTTGTGGTTCTAAGGGTGCAGGCAAACACTTAACAAAAACACAAAAATAGAGACTGAAACATAGCTGTTAGCCCCTGGGCCTTGGCTGTGCCTCTAAAACCTTCAATACTCTGAGAATCATGGTAAAACTCCCCAAGTCTGCAAGACTCTGGATGGCATGTTGTGAAGCTTTTGATCCTTTCTCTAGCAAAAAAAAATTCCATAACATTGTTTTTTGTGCTGCTCCAAAGGCTAATTTAATTCATTCCCAGAAATCTACATTTAATTTATATATATATCCAGCTTTATCTGGCCTCTACTCAACCTCATTAAGGTTGCATCTACTAGCAGATGTTATCTGTATTTAGGGACTTGGAGAAGGTCAGTTTACCACATGGCCTGCTGATCAATAAGCTGAACAAAATTCGTGCAACTCTTCTGTCATGGTGAGACTGTTTTTCCTGTTCATACCTGACCACCACCATTTGATAAACATCTGTGCATAAAGCCATGACCACAAACAAAAAACAGGCAAAACTGGCTGATGTGTGACATGATACTTATACCTGTATCTGTCTGCAAAAGCAAAATATCCAATATAATAAATTCTTTAGTGTAATATTGCCTATCACATAAATGGTCTCTTGCTGTCTTTCTCTCTCTGCCTCACATATACACACACAGATACCCATTCATTTTTGTTACAGACACCAGTGTGAATTAGTGTTTCTCCTTAGTATTATGTACTGGAATCAAACGGAACACAAGTAGGAACATTGGTTTATACCCCTAATGAAGTGGTACAATTTCCAGACTTGCTCACTATTTGCTCCTGTGAAGGAAGCATGAGCTCTGGATACTTGGGATTGTTGGAAATTTCTCAGCACTGATTTGAGAGGTGAACTTTAAAGACACTAAAGCTGTGTACATATTTCCTCTCAGGAAAACCTAACAGTGCTAACCAATCTGTTTTACTCAGAAGCTATATTTCTCTTTGTAGTGGGTCTGGCTGAACTACTTTTCCCCATCCAGCCCTCATGCTGCAGTACTGGGAGCTGGAGGGTGTTG
>WTSP01007328.1:96250-108546 GCA_025331215.1 Actenoides lindsayi | reverse complement strand
TGATAGAAGGGCTTGGTGGGCACCTGGTGCTGTGCCAGGGTCAACCCACCACACTCTTCTAGATACAGATATCAAAACAAAAAACTTGGTTTCATGTCCTTGTCAAGAAATGTTAGTCCCAAAGAACTCCTTTAATGAGGATCATGAGGCACTTTAGTGTCTTTGCTGATTAAGACCCCAGACTAACTAGGGCTAGTGTTGGGAGTAATTTTCCTGCTGACACTTGTCCACTGTTTAGGTAATAAGGCCAACACAGCATTTTAGAAAGGCTGGTAAGACACTATTAGACAATTGTGCCTTTCAGTATCTAGGATCAGCCTTTGCCAGATTTAAACTAATCATCTAGATTTAGAGTTGGGTACATACTTTGTTGGGAATGTTTGGTGGTTTTTTTAACCTGGTCCCCAGGTTCTCAGCTGAATTGACTGGTTCTGGAACTGCAGATTGTTTATAAGCATATTAAATGAAATTATATATATTTTTGGATGGACTATTAGTGCAGTAAGTTTCTTTTCTTTGCTTGGTAAATATAACTTTCAGAGTCAGACCCTGCTGCTACAAACACACATAATTGAACATTTCCTAGATCTGATGCATTCATTGGAGTATTTACAAGAGATGGACATGAATGAGATGGAGGTGAAGGAAAGAAAATTCACTTCAGAAATGCAAGGAACACATCTGTGAGATGTTAAAACCAATGTTTTTCCATCTATAGCCTTTCCATCTACAGCTATGTGTTATTTCCAAAACTTCTACAAAAGACATAGAATCCTTCTGCTGAGCCTCCAGTCATTTCCACAAAACAAAGTGCTTAAATGTTGACTTCACTCCCAGTGCCAGGTCCAAGTATTTGGTCATTGTGCTAGTTACACAGAAAATTTGGACATGCCTCAAATTGTCAAGTCTACTTGTGCAAGCACAATATATACATTAATTGAGGTGAGAAGTGATTCACAGTCAGACAACTGCTGTTTCCTTTGGATCTGATTGGCAGTACTGGATTATGCTGTGCAGTAACTGTTGAGGCAAGATAGGACATGTATCAGCACTTCAGCTTTCAGCTGTTTGATGAGAGCTTCCGTGATATAAACCTATTTCATGATGGCATAGATTATTTTTAACTAAACAGTAGCATTAATTGAGTGCAAAACTTCCATTTATTTGAAAAAAAAAAGCTTACACATTCATTTAACAATACTAAATAGAAGTATGCCTATCCTAGACCCCCATTTCCCTGAAGTTTTGCTGCTTGAATCCAGGGGCTGAGATATGATCCGTTTCTCTGTAGTATATCAACTCTGTCACATACAAAAGACAAGTATCTTCACGTGAAATCAGTACCACACTAGGGTCCTGATTAGCCACAGGCACTATATATTGTAGGCATAAACACTAAATACCTATATATAAGGCTATTCATGTGTGAGTCACAAAGTAGAAGAACTGGTAATAATTTTCAGCATGTTCTTAGAAATTACTATAAAAGCATAGGGATGACATAAGGAAAAATTAAGCCTGAAGCCTTTTCTCCATTTACCCTCCTTTGAATGACCCTGGAATCCAAGGAATTCAGTCCAAAGGACATGGTGTGCCATGTCAGGTGGTAATTATGACTTGGTGATGTTCATATTATTTATCCCTTTAAACACATATGCCAAAAAGCTTCAAGTTACAGTATACCTAGTAATCTCTTCATTCACAATAAGACAACTCAGAAGATGATCACTAACTCCCAAAGAGTTGCAGAATATACACTTCTTACCTACTTTTTGAGAAATTATAAATATATTACATCTTTTTTACTTGGAAGTGAACTTTCAAATGTACAGATAGGACTTTTAATGACACAATAAGAAAAATAACGAGAAGCCAGTGTTATGCAGCTTCTAAGCCCTTTACTTCATTAGCTTCTTTTTTAAATTTTTGCTTTTCCCTGAGTAGCAAGTGTGACATCATATCCAGGCTGAGACCTCCACAAGAGACTTTAGAAACAGAAAGAAGAGAGAAGATCACATGCAAGGAATATAATTCATCAGAGTAAGAATAATGGCAAGTTTAAGAGTGCTGGCAATGACCTAGATGTCTCATTCAACCACAGCTTAAGTGTCTGTCTACTGAACAAGCTTAGTTTAAATTTTATTCCAAAGTTTCATATTACAAATGGCAGCAGGCTGATACTGGGTGTTACTCTATCTGAGCTGGTTAGTTTATCCCTTATCTAAAAGCACAGTCTTCATGTTTCTCAAAGGCTTCTAGTATTTCTAGTTTCTACTTTGCATAATTTGGCTTTCTGAATCTGATCTGGTTTTAAAGTTTTTTTACTGAAAAAATGCCAAAAAGGGAAAGCTCTTAAGCTCATATATTGTGTTGTCTAGTAAGAAACACCTGTACTTATTGGAAAAAAACAAACCCCAAGGAAACCAAAATATAATTCATGACTTCTCGGTAACATGTCCCTGGAAATATTACTAGGACCAAAAAACTCCTAGTCTGTTTAATTGAGCTAGAAAAGTTCCAATTAATTTCCCATTATGCTGTATGCACAATTTAAAAACATTTACAAAATTAATGGTCACTGCTAGACAAATCACCCCTGAGCAAACAGATGAATCACAAAATCTTACTACCCCCTGCTAGCACTGTTCATGAGCACATTAAGGGGGGGGTTACTCCAGCAGACAGTCCAGGCCTGTTTGATTTTTGTTTCTAAGGAAACCTCCACTCATGTGTGTCATCACCTACTCTTGCACAGGGCTTTAAGAATTTGTGCCTCAAGGCAAAGGGATGAACAATCACAGAATCACAGAATCGTAGAATGGTTTGGATTGGAAAGGACTTTTAAAGGTCATCTTGTCCAACCCTCCTGCAGTGAGCAGGGACACCTTCAACTAGACCAGGTTGCTCAAAGCCCCATCCAACCTGACCTTAAATGTTTCCACGGGCATCAACCACCACTCTGGGCAACTTGTTCCAGTGCTTCACCACCCTCATTGTAAAAAAAAGTCTTCCTTATATCTAGTTTAAATCTCCCACCTTTCAGTTTAAAGCCATTAGCTCTTGTCCTGTTGCAACAGGTCCTGTTAAAAAGTCTGCCCCCATCTTTCCTATAGACCCCCTTGAATTACTGAAAAACTACAATAGAGTCTTCTCTTCTCCATGCTGAGCAACCCCAACTCTCACAACCTTTCTTCATAGCAGAAGTGGTCCAGCCCTCTTATTTTTGTGGCCCTCCTCTGGACCTACTCAAACAGGTCAATGTCTTTCCTGTGCTGAGGACTCCAGAGCTGGCCACAGTGCTCAGGTAGGCTCTCAGCAGAGTGGAGTAGAGGGGCAGAATCACTTCCCTAGACCTGCTGGCCATACTTGTTTCAATGCAGCCCGGGATACAGTTGACTTTCTGGGCTGTGAACACACATTGCCAGCTCATGTCCAGCTTTTCCTCCACTAGCACTCTCAAGTCCTTCTCTGCAGGGCTGCTTTCCATCCCATCATCCCTCAGCCTGTATTGATACTCAGTATTGCCCTGACCCAAGTGCAGTACCTTGCACTTGGCCTTGTTGAGCCTTGTGAGATTCACATGGGCCCTTCCTGAGTTTTTGCTGGTTCCTCTGGAACCATCCCTCAGGCATGTCAACTCATCTTGGTGTCATCTGCAAACTTGCCAAGGGTGCACTTGATCCCACTGTCTATGGCACTGATGAAGATATTAAACAGTACTTGTCCCAGTACAGACCCCTGAGGGATGCCAGTCATCACTGATCTCCATCAGGACATCAAGTCATTGATCACTACTCTGTGGATGTGACCACCAAACCAATTCATTCACCAAACAGTCCACCCATCAAATTCATATCTCTCCAGTTTAGAGAGAAGGATATTGTGGCAGACCATGTCAAAGACCTTACAGAAATCCAGATAGACAATATCCATAGCTCTTCCCTTGTTTCTGTGATGTAGTCACTCCATCACAGAAGGCCACTAGGTTGGTCAGGGAGGACTTGTCATTGGTCTAGCCAAGATGGCTGTGTCAAATCCCCTCCCTGTTCCCCATGTAACATTAGCATATCTTCTAGGATGAATATTGTTTTAATTTGCACATAGGAGGGAGATTATGTATTTAAGTGCATGGTGACCAGTAGGTGTAATATTGCTGTGCTTTGCTTCCTAGTACTCTTACAACCAGGTGAGTGCTCACCAGGAGTTTTTTGTGGTATTTTACAGATGATGTGTTAATAATGTTTGCTTTCTGATTTTTATGTATTTTATGATGTTTTACACAAAGGAAAAAGATGGATGCAACCTTAAAAAGATAATTGCAAGCTCACCTTGAAACAAATTGCCTTGAGAGTGTTTGTGCTCTGGTCAAGTCATCTTTGCAAGATGTCTGGTATTTTGAACAGAAAGATAGGCCTAATCAGCAGAGAATCACAGGAGCTTGATGCACCCTCTAACTTGCAAAACAAGCCAAACACTCAGCACCATGTGTTCCCAAAGCACGCGTCAGCTTCCATACTTGTAAGTCAAGGAATCTTCTTGCTTCTCTTACTCTGGGGTAATTAACCATTTCTGCAAGTGTGAAATCTCAGTCCTTACCAAAGCAACAGATTCCATATGTTACTCTGATTGATCTTACTGATAGACTTAGCTGTCTCAGCTGCTTGGATGTTGTTGCCCAGCTTCACAGACTTGCTATAACACAAAACACTAGCATCCTGTGAGCCAGTTTACTCTTTTTTTTAAACTTTCTTTTTATTCTAATAAAATTTCTATTGACCTCTAGTTCATATGTCCTGGGAACAAAGACAATAAATGTGGAACAAGGACTGCAGGCACTGAGTAGTACAAATCTAAAACCTGAAAATTCATGGCCATTTACATGCAGTTATACATACTTGTTGCACTCAAAAAGACAATTTTCTATTTATATAAGTTTCTCCAAGAAATTGCTTTAGCAGCTGGAGAAACTCATACAATTAATGTTGTGTTCTGCTGGTGATGGTGTTGTATCACACAACAAGCACAAGTTTTTGAAAGTGTTTATAAAGGGCTCTACCTCTCTAGTACAATGTGTTACATCTCAATATTGTGACTAGCTTCTATTTGATAGGCACCAGCCCACAGTGGGTCATTTCCTGGCAGACAGGCAGAGTCTGCTCCCCTCACTGCATCAAAGAGCAGAAGTGCACAGGGTGGGACAGGTTGGGTGTCAGGAGCAAGGCAGAGTGTGGCATTGCTCCCTGTTCCTCCTCAGGATGGGCAACTTCTGCAAAAGTACTGGGAGAAAGGAGTCCCCTGTGCTGGATGCCATGCCTCTGAGGGAGGTGCAAGCATGCACACAATAAACAAATGTCAGTCCTTAATAAATTAGAATCTCTAACCACTCTTACCTTACCACTGTGACTGCCCTCTGCAGCCTCTCTGCTGGGCTCGACAGAGCCAGTTCTGCTTGCACCAGGGCTGAACCTGGCACAGCATTGCTGCACAAACCTTATGTAAAGTCCCCTTTGCATTTCCACAGAGCTGTAAAGTCTTACGTGACTCAGAGATGTTTTTATACTCTCTCTGGAGAGCAAAATATTTCTGACTTCCAGAGAAAGCTTTACCTGTGCTGCTCTCTTGATGAGACAAAATAATGCCTTTTGTTCCTGAGAAAATTTTCAAGGATGAAGGGAACTGTTGAAGGCAATGGTGGTGTGCATGTAACTTTTTGTCTCTGCTAATATCAACTCTGTATTCAATATGATCAGTCAGTGTGAAGGTCTCTGTGATATGTATCAGAGAGACAGCTTACTCCACACTACTCTGTCCCACTGCCTTCCAAATCACTTTCCTAGTAATCACATCTGAAAGGACAATCATTTTTGCCTTGGATTAGTCTAAAAGCCTTTTGGTCATTAACCCATTTTCCCTTCTGTGCCAGAAGCAGTCTGAGCTGAAAAGATACTGGACATTTTCATTTGTTTGTCTCTTTTCTGCCTTTTACAGCATGCATCTCAGGAGAAGAATGTCTCAAATGCAGTCCCTCCATCCCCTTCTGGAAACCCACTCCTACCTTTGGTATCATTCATTTTAACACAGCCTGGTGTGTTGCAGCCCAGACTGCATTGCATCAGATGTGCAAATTATTTTAAATGAAAACGAGCAAATTATGTCAGAGTCTTCCCAAGTGTGTGAGGAGGGAGTTGTATAACCGATTTTTTTTTTTTTTTTTTTTTTTTTAAGGAGTAAAGGAGAGACAGCTGGTGAGAAGGAAAAAGTGAAACCCAAGGGCAAAAAGGAAGTGCTTGGGATACAGGACAAAATAGTGGTTTAGTCTTCATGCATAAAGGGCTTTTAGGAACAATGCAACAGCAAACCAAGATTCAGGAGCAGGGAGGGATCAGTTTTATACTGTGCACCAGGACTCAGGATAACATAGTGCCATTAATCAACACGAAGGAAGGCAATAGGGGAAAAACAAGGACACACAGAAAATTGGATTACTGGGAAGAAACAAAAGCATCAAAGAAAAGAAAACACCAAGAGATGGGGAAAAGGGAACAAAATAAAGTGGAAATAATATGTAAAATAGAAGAGAGAAGAAAAGAAATTCAAAGGAGATTTTTTTAGTTTATAGATTTAACTTTAGATGTCTTCAATTTATATGACAAACTTGCCTTTCACCATGAAGTTTAACACAGTGGGCTGCTTCTTCCAACTCCCAGGCTTGGAGAAGATAGAGTAAAATATATAGGTGAAATTCTTTGTCTTCTCCATTAACAGGCATAGACAGTATTGTTTCCAGGAGGAAATGATCAGTGACTTGTGCCACATAGATGTGCACAAGTTTATCGGACTGGATGGGATTCACTCAAGGGTACTAAAGGTGCTGGCAGAAGGGTCTACCAAGCCACTTTCTATTATTTATCAACAGTCCTGGCTAACCTGGGAGGTCCCAGTTGACTGGAAGCTAGCAAATTTGACACCCATCTGCAAGAAAGGATGGTCCTCGGAGCTACAGACCTGTCAGTCTGACCTCGGTACCAGGAAAGGTCATGGAGCAGATCATCTTGAGTGCCATCACAAGACACATACAAGACAACCAGGTGATCAGGCCTAGTCAGCATGGGTTTATGAAATGCAGGTCCTGCTTGCCTAACCTGATCTCCTTCTACAACAAGGTGAACCGCTTAGTGGATGAAGGAAGAGCTGTGAACATTGTCTACCTGGACTTTAGTAAAGCCTTTGACACTATCTCCCACAGCATTCTCCTTCAGAAAATTATGGCACGAGGCTTGGATAAATACAGTCTGCTCTGGATAAGAAACTGGCTGAGTGGCCGGGTCAAAAGAGTGGTAGTGAAAGGAGCTAAATCTGGCCAGTGTCCAGTCACAAGTGGTGTTCCCTAGGGTTCGGGACTGAGACCTGTTCTCTTCAGTATCTTTATTAATGATCTGGATGAGGGGATTGAGTGTACCCTCAGTAAAACTGCGGGTGACAGCAAGCTAGGTGGGTGTGTCAATCCCCTAGAGGGTACGGAAGGTTTACAGTGGGACCTAGACAGCTTAGATCAGTGGGTCAGGGTTAATTGTGTGGGGTTCAACAAGGCCAAGTGCTGGGTCCTGCACCTGGGTCATAACAACCCCATGGTAAGCTACAGACTTGGGGATGTGTGGTTGGAAAGCTGCAAGTTGGAAAAGGACCTGTGGGTATTGATCAATATTTGACTGAGTCAGCAGTGTGTGCAGGTGGCCAAGAAGGCCAGTGGCATCCTGGCTTATATTAGAAACACTGTGGCCAGTAGGAACAGGGAGGTGATCCTCTCCCTGTATGTGGCACTGGTGAGGCTACATCTTGAATATTGTGTCCTGTTCTGGGTGCCTCACTATAAGAAGGACATATAAGTGCTGGAGCGAGTCCAGAAAAGGGCAATGAGGTTCCTGAAGGGCCTGGAGCACAAGTCCTATGAGGAGTGGCTGAGGCAGATGGGGTTGTTTAGTCTGCAGAAGAGGAGACTGAGGGGAGACCTTATCACTCTCTACAACTACCTGAAAGGAGGTTGAAATGAGGAGGAGGACAGCCTCTTCTCCTTGGTGATGTGTGACAGGACAAGAGGGAATGGATGCAAGCTGTGCAGGGGAGGTTTAGGCTGGATGTTATGAAATGTTTCTTTACTGAAAGGGTGAACATGGGAATGATCTGACCAGGGCAGTGGTGGAGTTGCCATCCCTGGAGGCATTTAAATGGTATGTGGACCTGGTGCTTAGGGACATGATTTAGTGGTGAGCTTGCAGTGTTCAGTCAAAGGTTGGACTAGTGATCTTGAAGGTCTCTTCCAACAAAAGACATTCTGTGTGTGATTCTGTGTGAGTCCTGGATCACACCAAACCAGCAAATGACTCAAAGTTTGGGCTGTTTGGCTTGATGAGGTCCCAGCAGAGTGAACATGGCTGATACAGAAAATATTTCCTCTTGGAGTGATTCCATAGAAAGGCTAACTGCTGGGTGCATACCAGGAGTGATGGTTAGTGCAAGGGTTACAATGTACATTCCCAATGCAGTCTGAGCAGTAATTTCTGGTAAGTGCAAGACCTGAATCACACTGTGAGTGCAGTTTGAATAGTGATTGAATAATCTGATCAACCAGCCTGAAAAATTATACCTCTCTCTTCTGACAAAGAGAGTTTTGTCCCTAGTTTTTAAAAAGACAGGAGCATGAAAAGCAATTAATATGGCAACATAAGGATAAGTATAAACATAAACATGAAGACGTTCAAGTGAACTGCTAGGTTTTTTCTTGTAATCCTTGTTAATTGGAAGGCACAAAATGTTATTTAGAGTGCACTTAGAGGACCATGTTCTGCAAAATGCAGGCATAGCACTATGCACAGAATTGACCATCTTTGGATCAGACTATGGACTAAATTAATCCCTGGTGATGGATCTGTAAACTTTATTAGGTCAGCATGTAGATCAATACTTCAGTGAGACCCAATGATCATCCACACAGAAGGGAAAGGCTGTATGTGATTTACACGTATTTCTGTAGGAATTCTGCAGCCTTTGTCAATCCTTGTTTTGTACTGCTGCTATGTAGTTCAAAGACGAAAGCAACCTCTGTTACTAATGAGAGCTTTAGGTTGTGACATTAGTCACAACAATGTAGGAAGTCTTGCACTGATTTTTGAAGATCGTGCATTTTAAAGAAGTAGGGTATCTTTTGTTACTTTCAGAAATGTAAAATAATGACTTCATGAGTGAGTTCCTTTTAAAGGAAAATCACCTTAATGTTGAAAGAAAATGCCAGTGGTGTTACCATAATTATTTATTATTACCATATATTAAGTCTTGATTTATATACTTCTATACATGAAAATCTAAATGAAATTTATTGTTTTCCTTGTCTTTTTTTTTCCAGTGAAGTGACATTAATAAAAAAAATGAGATATTTTGAGGCTATTTTCTGTTGACAGTATTCCCTTGAAAACATTAACTTATTATTTATCTATCCCAAAGAATGGTATGCATTGGAAGACAATCGCCTTGCGGTGGTGGAATGTGACCTTGGCTAGTCTGTAACAGCTAAAAAATGCCATCCCTCTGACGTTATATTGTTTTGATGGGAGGGAAAATTAGCTAACTTCTTTGGATAAGTTGCAAAGAAATCTTCAGCTTCTTAGATTGAGTTCAGCTAACCTTCAGGCTCTCTCTTTGTGAATGTCATTAGTTTGTGCTTACGCAGTGTCTTTTATCTAAGAGTTTTGTGCAAAACATTAAGGAAACATTAATTAAGGTTACAGCATTTCAGGGGAGAAGTAAAAGTTATTAACCTCACTTTCAATATCAGACTCTGGACCTGGTTTGTACCTTTGCTGCATCTGGGACTATGAATGGACCTTGTGACCAACACCAGGCTCTGCCCATGGGTTGAGATGCTGTGGGATTCATCTGGGAAGGCACAGCTAGCATTGGGGTCACCTCATCTCCTCACTTGTCCCCTGCCTTTGAGCAGGCCTGCTCTCAATGCTCCTGGGCAGGTCTGCAACTGAGCTGAGTTTGTTACACAGGCTGTGGCCACAGAAAAAAACAAGCCATGTCTTTTGCCAACCCAGCAAATGGGGGCTGTGTAATAGTCCTGCTGTTCTGTCCATAGCCTTTCTGCAACAGAGGATATCTCCTCCAACAGAACAGTGTTCCAAAAGCTCTCTGTGCTGCTTTAGCAGGTGCTTGTTCTGGGGTTCTTGTTCAGGTGTCAGGGAACAGCTGCTGGGATGCATAGATACAGATGTTGTGACATTATTAGCTAGTGGGTAGGGCATACTGGGAAATGAACCTCTGCAGGGACATGGTACATCTCCAAAGTTACATGTGGGGCAGAGCAAAACTTAGTTAATGACTGCAGACAGGATATGCCTGGTATAGATGAGACCTGATGCAAAAGACAGTGTGTAAAGAACTCTGGTTATATTGTGTTTCTGGACCACCTCTCCTGGATCATTCAATTTGCCAGAAACAATCTCTTTCAGTCACAGTCTTAGTCTCAGAGATCTCAGAATATAGCCATTAATATAAGTTCTTCTAAGCTTTGCAGAGGAACATCTCTCAATTCTGGCAATGTTTTTCCAATTGAGACATTGGCTTTTGATACCTTAGCTTTGGGTTTGGGGCCATAGCAGGAGCCTGGGTGTCTGCATCATGGCTGAGGACCTTTCCCTAACTGAATGGATGCTGTTGAACTTCCATTTCTGGAAATCAGACTGGGACAAACAGAGAATGAAAGTCCATTTAGGGTAACATCTTAGGTTTGGACTAAGATGATGTTTTTGAATAAAAAACAAAACAAAACCACAAACAAAACATCTGTCCCCGCTTGCTTTGTTTAGATTGAGAGCTCACAGAACAGTGTCAAAGCACCCAGACTAGGTTTACCTCAGGTAAAAACCAAGGATGCTCTCTAGGACTGCACCTAATGCTCTCTAGCCACCCTGGGGTCTTTCTAGCTCGGGGAGAATTTCATAGTCTTTTTTTGTATACACCTTAGGAAGTAAAGACATCATATATGTGTAATGTTTGCTATGTATATCCGGATGTGCTCCTCGTCCACCTGCTCCAGCTTGCTGTGGATGATGCTCATGATGTCGGGCACCTTCTCCTGCAAGACTCCTCCACGCTCCTTGAGAAGGGATCATGACAGTGGCCGCCCGGGAACAGTTCATATCGGGGTCCGCCAGCCCCTTGAACATGGCAAGCAGGAGGCTCATCAGCTGGTCGGGGGGGACGCGCTTCCCAACCACCATGGTGATGTTGTTGCAGGTACAGAAGAGCACGGTGAAGTCGGTCTCCTCCAGGCCTTTCTTCAGAGCTTTCACGCCCTCCACCATGTCATCCCTGTGATCCCAGACGAACCCTTCATAGCAGAGCTGGATGTAGAGCAGGGAGTAGACAGTCAACAGTGTGTTGGCGGACGCTGGCCAGCGAGTCCGAGCAGCGTGGTGACAAGAGGGCGATCAGGACGCCCAGGTCGTAGAAGGGGATGACGGTACTGACGTTCAGCTAGCTCAGGTAGAAGTCCAGCAAGGCAGCGCTCACCTCCAATGTGCGCTGCCACTCGGACTCCTTGCTCAACTTGACCCAGGGGCCTAAATGCGCAAACATGTCCTGCAGCCCATGGGGGGTCAGGTTCCTCTGCAGGAGACTCTTCAGCAGGTCTTTAAGGGCACTGATGGTGTCACTGTACAACACCTCCTTGTGCAGAGCATCGCCCCTGTTCTCCTCCTTCTCCTCTGCCAGCTCCAGCGGCGGGGCAGGGCCAGCACGGCAGCCAGGCAGGTGTCGATCAGCTCTGTCCTGTCCGAGTCACTGAGGTGGGGCTCCAGCACAACCAGGTAGGTGCAGGTGATCATTGCGTGCTGGCGAATGGGCGTCCACATGGCCTCCAGCAGCTCCGCTTTGATGAACTCCCTTCTCAAGGAGCGTGGAGGAGCCTTGCAGGAGAAGGTGCCCGACATCATGAGCATCATCCACAGCAAGCTGGAGGAGGTGGACGAGGAGCACATCTGGAAGGCGGCCAGGATGTAAACTGTCTGCTGGGCTGTCTTTGGTAAATATTTTTCCAACACAGGCAGCTGTCGCGTTAAAAGGTCCATCATTGGCAGCTGTGCCTGCACATGAAGACACCCAGATACAGGCGCATACGCGGAACTGCCGGGGCCACGGGCGCTTGTGAAAAGCTCGAGGGTGCCACGAGCACAGCGGGCGCATGTGCAGAAAGTTTAGGTGTTGCCAGGAAGTTCCAGGTCACTGTTAAACCAGAC
>WTSP01007328.1:71151-96150 GCA_025331215.1 Actenoides lindsayi | reverse complement strand
TAAGTTGCATAGGTTGAAATAGGACTTGAGCTAAGTACTTAATATCAAATGGAGCAAGCACATCAGCATTCAGAGCTCTAATAACTTGCATGACTTCAGGAGAACCAAGCCCATACTGTGCCACTTTGGATTGTAAATCCTGTACAAGCTTCCATGCAAAAGCATCATGTTTATCATTTTCACCTGTGTTTGGGACAGCCTTAAACACAGGATAGGCTTGGACATCCCCTTGCGGGGTGTTACTATGGTCTTGAGTTAGTGGCACACCCTCTTGAGGCATTATAGCAATCTCCTGATCCCGCATAGATTCCTTTGTTCTCTCTGGCATTCCCACTTTTGCTAATATATCCCAGTTGCGCATCTCTAGAGCCCGCAATTTAACCGACTCCCAGAAATGCCTGCAGTTTTTTGGACGGACAGTTATGGTGCAGCTTGGGAGTGTCAAAGGATGGGCCTACTGCAACCGTTTCTTCCGCTGACCGGCTAGCATAGCCTTCCGCCCTGGGGCAAGTGCGCACTCTGAATCACTGCCCGAGTGGTCAGGCAGGGGTTTCCCTGAGGACCCCAGCACGAACGACCGAGGTGGGGTGGGTACGGGTGCCGGGCTAGGGGGCGATACAGCGGTGGAGGCTGCAGTCGGTTGTGCAGGGGGTAGCAAGGCAGTCGTCTGTGGCGACGCAATTTGGAGTGCGGCTGGCAGCGCTGGCAGGGCTGCCGCCGCTGCTTGCCGAGGCACTGCCGGGGCTGCCTTTTTTGTCGCCACTCTTGGTTTCGCCACGGGAGCCGTTGCCACTTCCGCGTTCGGAATTACCGGAGCTGGTACTTCCGGCTTCACCCCCGGAGCCTGCACTTCCGGCGTGGCTCGGCCCAGCTCGGCTCTCTCAGCGGCCGCTTGCAATCCCTCTAGCTGCTGAGACCCCTTCTCCAGCACAGCCAGCTGTCGCGTTAAAAGGTCCACCATCGGCGGCTGTGCCTGCGCATGAAGACACCCAGATACAGGCGCATGCGTGGAACTGCCGAGCGCCACGGGCGCTTGTGAAAAACTCGAGGGCGCCGCGAGCGCAGCGGGCGCACGCGCAGCAAGTCTAGGTGCCGCCAGGGCGTTCCAGGTCACTGTTAAACCGATCGGGACAACCAGAGGGGCTGTGGAAACAACCAGCACTGTTATATTTGCCGAGGGTAGTGGCAGGAAAGAGGCTGGAACAGCTAGACTAAAGAGCGAGGGGCGCTTCAAGGCATCTTGCTGTTTATGCATTTCCACGAGCTGCTCTCTAGGCATAGGGTATTTAGGGGGAACGTAATCAGGGAGCAAGGCGTTATTCTGCTGAACAGGCTCTACGACCGGCAGCGGATCCAGCAGGGCCAGAGACGGCTCCTCGGTGCGGCTGTCGTCAGCTGCTACACTTAGTTCAGGAGCGTCCCCCTCAGCAGCGTCTCCCTCACCAATGTCCCCCTCAGCAACTTCCGAAGCCTCTGAAGCCGACACTCCTCCCCCATCGTGTGCATTATAGTCTTTTAGCACATTGAATAAATCTATCCAAATGTGAACCAAGTCTACCACTATCTTGTCCCCGTAGAGGAACTGCTGCCAGAGTCTGTAGCCCAGCATCCGCCACAGCACTAAATCAAAGGCGGTGTCAGAGTCGGCAGAAAAGTCGTGGTCAGCTGCCCATTGTAAAACAGCACGGAGGGCCTCCTTCGAAACAGCAACCCCTGTGACAGCTAGGAAATTCATCCAGGCCGACAGCACTTGCGCCTTCTTTCAAGTTGCTCTGCCCCGTCTTGGCAGGGTTTTTCTAATACCCCAGTGCCTAGATTGGTCTCAGCTGCGAACCTCGGGGTGGGGGGGTGCTTCCATACCTCCCAAGAGGCTTGGTTTGTTGCACGTAGTCAAGTCGGGGTCACCAAATGTTGCTGCATCTCTCCACTCCTGGTACAAACAGTGACACGTATACAGGAAAACACACTTTCTTATATTACTTTTCTAGTCCTTCGACATGAGGTAATCACACTCTTCCCCAATACAACTCTTGCTTTAGCTCTTGTGGTTTCATTGTATTTTGATATTTCTGTCTAAAATTATGCTACCTTAGATGAGGGCACCTACTTTTTAGACAGTGGCTCATAGAGAAGCTTGACCACCATTTCCCCAGATCCTCCAGCTCTCTGAAGTTTACATTGGTTTCCTGCAGCAGTTTGTTCTTCATTATGTATTCCATATATGAGGCTATTTTTGCTCATTATAGAGAATCATTTAGCTCTCCAAATCCACATGTTTGAGTTTTTACCTTTCAATCAATCACACATGCATCAGACTTGAATCGTTCAAATTATGCTGGACTGCAAACTGGAAAGCAAAACAAGACTCCACAGAATATCTATTCCCCCATTTCTGTCTTGTCCTTCTCCCCCAAAACAGGGTTCATCAACTTGTCCACCAGATTTTCATATCAGAATCTCTTTATATCAGATTTTTATCTTCTGCTGGTTTTTCTGTCAAGCATCATGGCAGCTGCAACATTGCTGAGCTTGATACTAGACTGAGTCTACAGAAAAGAGACTCAAACTGGAGGCATTTCCAATTATCCCCTAAAAGGATGCTATTTTTTCCAAGCTCTTCCTGCAAATCCTGAGACCTTACAGACTCCATAAAGTCCATATTTCTATCATATGCATAATTAAACAAGTGCTCAGGAGAAGACTAATAACCAAAGACGTAGATTTGATTATGAGGCTTTAAAAAGCTTAGGATCATGTGACATCAAAACAGAAATTCACCAGGCTTTTAGAACAGATAAAATTCCATAAAATTTCACATTTTGATCTACCTATCCCTTAAAAAATTTATTTATCTTAATTTCCTGATTTTCAATCTTTTGCTGATCTTTTCAAGTCAAGATTCACATGCAAAAATATTTTTGAAGTAGCATAGTTAAAAATGTCAAAACTTACTATCCATCCCATAAGTTTTCATATTCCCATATCAGGATTGCTAAAGAAAATACACCACGTTTGTATCTGTATGCATAGTGATGCATCTAGTTTAATCAGTTTGAGGCTGTAGAAAATACTGCAGAAATATTACCTAAGTAATAAGTAATAAGCCTGAGTCATTGCTTGTGAAAAATGAGTATAGAATGACAGCATACGAATGAGAAAGCATGCCCAGCAGACCAAACCTGGACTTTGATATCACAGTTAATCTTACACTGAAGTTACAACATCTGATGAGCATACCATCAACCTCATATCAATCCATATGCAGAGACAGCTATACCATGAATTTCACATCACAATTTTCATCAATTAGCCATGTTGCGACAAGCCTTGTCAAGAAGCGAAAGACTGAACAGAGTTGGAGACTGAACTCTCTCTAGTCATCCAGGTGGTCCCATGAAAGCTGGCAAGGCAGCAAGGTGCTCTGTGGAGAAGCCTGTATGCCTGCTGCTTTCTGCATTAAACAAGGGTGCTGTGTCTACCTCTGCTATACAAAAGCCTGTTACTTGTATAGATGCATTCTCTAAATATTTTAGTGAATGACATTTCTGTTCTACAGCCCATATCTATAAGGATATTGCAGATAATTCACAGAAATGAGATTTCAGATGAAGAGTTGCAAGAAAGTGCTATAGACACCCAATCATCAGTCTGCTGTTCAACTGACGAGGAAATATAGGAGGGTCATGAAATCTGAACAGCTCACTTTCAGAGCTCCCAAAGAGCTAGTTACAGAAATAACTATTACTTAACAGCTATTTGCCACAAACTACTTAGCCAGTAATTTAAATACCAGTTGAATTATTGCAAGATTAATAATTTCCTACAAATTATTTGGCCTGTGCTAATCTCTGTTGCTGAACCATTGCAGTTATCTTTTCCCTCCAGGCTAGTTGCTCTCTAATTGCAGGCTGACCTTGAGGTATAGAAGCTAATGGCAACAGCTATGCAAAAGTTACACAAGTGCCAGGTGTGGAGCATCACCAGCAGAACAACTGTGATTATTACTCAGCTATCGCATTTTAGCCTTACTCTCCTGACTACGAGTCCACTCTAGCACCTCTGCATTGAAAAGAGCTACTGATTTTTATTGATCGAGTTTCTATTTTGACTGCTTGTGAGAAAGCATTAGAAATTATCCAGCAGAGGTACTGTTCCGTTAGCCAGAAGTTCTGCATGAATCTCTCGTGGCTCAATAATTAGCCAGCCAAATTCTTCATGCATTTTCAGGCTATTTTCTCTGACATGTGACCTTTATTTAAGTCAAAGTAACAGGCAGGAGTGTCTAATACCATGACTCAGAGACAAGCAACCTAAATCTCATTCAAATGTGGGTAGAAAATATTACCTAAGTGTTACCAGAGAAAGCCTTATCTTTTATCATCCATGATCTGGTGACACTAGAAAGGGTTATTCTGTAGGAGTTGTGACTGTCTGACCCTTAACCTGTATGTTTACAAGTCACCGAAGATCTTTGGATGGTCATGTTCCTGTGCAGGTGGATGAGACTTCATTCTGTATGGAGTCAAAACCTGAGGGCAGGCTTTGCATGTAATATAGGCTGGCAAGGAG
This sequence comes from Actenoides lindsayi, assembly GCA_025331215.1. NCBI lineage: Eukaryota > Metazoa > Chordata > Aves > Coraciiformes > Alcedinidae > Actenoides > Actenoides lindsayi. The sequence goes on along the minus strand of WTSP01007328.1, from coordinate 91,581 downwards.
AAGCTCTACTCCTTATCTCCTGCTGGTTCTTCCAGCATCATCCTCCCCAGGTGCTGGAGAGGATTCTCCCTCCTGATGTCCCTCTGGAGCAGGGGCTGGCAAGGGAAGGGACTTGGGTCCCTGCCAAGAGACCAGGAGTCAGAGCAGCAGCACAGGGCTTCCCCCTCTCCTTCTGGGAGGTGTCCTGCGCTACGTGCAGATCTGCAGGAGAGAGGAGCCAAAGGCTTGGCTTTGCTTCGCAAAGAGGGTGGATATTTGGCACAGTCTAGGGAACAAATTACTTTAGAGCTGTCCTTTTCTGGATTTTCCTGCACAAGGGAGTGAGTTAGACCACTTCCTTGTTTATAAAAGGCTCCTGTTTTGTCTTTCTTCTGTACAAACAGGAATTATGATAGAAAATATAGTGTGTCATGGAAACTTGCTTTTGAAAGATGAGTTCTAAAAACTTGAATAAGAACTGGGTTGCATTTCCAATTACTGGGGCCAAATCCTACTCTCAGTTGCCTCCCATAAATCCAGAGTAACTACCCAGAGTACGCAGATTTATTTCAGATACCTCTAGTGTGACAGGAAAAGTTGTGTCTGGTGACATTCAGGGTCGCAACATTTCCCTAATAACCTTCAGTTGCACTTAAATCAATTTTCTAGTAGTCCAACAGGATGGATGTTGTTCAGGGAGTAATATGTCTGTAAATATTTGCTTTGTTAAAAAGAAATACAAGACCCAGTCTTGTCCTCTGGGAATATGGCACTGACAGGTGTTCGGGTTCAAAGATCAGAAAACAATGGCATTAACTTTGGAATGGACATAGGTTCCTGACCTGCAGTGTGGTGAGTGGAGATTCTCTCATCAAAGCCCTAGGAAATTACACACCCCTCACTCTTCTGGTTCTTTCATACTGTATTAGTTTTCCTTTGCAAGGTTCACTTACCCTTGCTTATTCTGAAGCAGGCCTGAAGATTTTGTTCTTGGTATTGCATCACATGTCTCCTTTTGTAGAGCTTATTACGGAACAGAACTGTCCAGATTCTGAACAGTTAATGTCCTGAAGGGATGAAAAAACTAAGATTGTGTGTGTGTATATATGTGTGTGTGTGCTTATGCGTGTATGTGTGTGTGCATGTGGGGAGCAATCATATTCTGTATTAAGATAATACATGTGGTTTTTTTTCTCCTTAATCCTACTCTTATTGCATATTTATGACCATCTCCCCATTCTTACTTAGTGAAGCTGTTCTATGATATCAAGATTATGACAACTCAGCTCCACAGATGACTACTCCATATATCACTAGAAGAAGGCAATTCCCACAGTGTGGGGACTTCACTGTCTAGATATCAGCATTTCAGAGATTATACTTTTCCTGTATTTCTTTGGATTTTGCAACAGTAGAGTTCATTATATGTTATTTGTATATTCCAGTGTGAACAACTTCAGGTGCCCCATGTGGTTCTGCTTTAAGTACAACCCATATTTATCCTCATGTAGTGCCTTTGTATTGAAAGACTACAATTTAGTCACCAGCATTTATTTATTTACAGCTAGAGTTTTCTCTTTTCCTTTGCAAGTGCATCAAACTCCTTCCTTGAAGGGACAGAGGAGTCTGAGATTTGAGTGTATGCATTTGTGTGGGGGGGTGATCAGGCAAAGTTCCCGCCACCTCTAAAAAGATCACTGATGTGCTGTACATAGTCCAAACTTGCCTGAGAAAATGATGTATAGATCATAGAAATCAAAACCAGACAGCTCAGAAGTGCTATTTCTTGTCTTTGAAACAACGGCTGGTCCTCCCCAGCACACTGCCAGAGCCAGTATCATGGAATATCAAATTGGCAATATGACATTGCTCCTTTTTATTCCAGCCTATGGCCAGTGTTTTTATTGCTGTTCCCACTCATGACCCCTATCGTACTCCTGACACTGTGAAAAAGAGGCTGAGATCAGTATGTTAATATACCTCAAGGAGAGCTGTCCCAGTATTGCCCCGACTATGAATGTGTGTTAGAAGTAAGCATTCTCAGAAAACACCAAAGAAAGATCAAAGGTCTTCCTTATCAACTGGGGTGCTTGGTGGCTTGTGTTAACATTTTACAACATTGTCCCAACAGAGATGAGGGATGAAGTGACATGTCCTGTCATTGTGCCCAGGAATTTTCACTCTGTGACCAGAGTTTTGACATACACTATGGACAATGCAGTAGGGAATGGTGGTTCTGCGTGTGCTGACCTCTTTCTGTGAGTTTCATTCCTCTCCCCTTTCCAAAAAAATATAAAATAAATCTTTACATTAGGTATCTTGAGCACCTCCTCCCACAACAGGTGCCCTGTGTCTCCAACAGAAGGACAAGAGTCCTATAGGAGTCAGGACTTCTGCATAAAGTGATTCCTAACTGACCGGGGGAGCTTTCCAGTGTGGGGAACTATCTTCCCATAGAAAAGGCTGTTCATTTTGCATTAAATTTTAATTTAGCAGAACAATTTCCTGCTTTCTTCAGAGAAGGAGAACATTTTCCATAAAAAAAGACTGTCTATAACCATTAACTTTGGCCCCACTAAGCAAGAGATTGTATTTCTTTTCCACACATTGTGCCTGCCAGACCTTTTTTCCCTTGTTCCATTCTACTGCTTTTTATCAGGTCACTTTTATTATAATTCATCCATGTAAAAAAAAAAAAAAGAAAGAAAAAATTCATTCCTTTAAATCAGAGTTAATTCAAATATCAATGTGCAAGAAAGAAATAAGACAGCAGCAATCAAATTCTTTCTTTGACCAAGCAGAACATGTCCCATAGCTGTAGCAGGACAAGTTCAAATATTTTTCTAAGACCCTAGTAATCAGCAAAAAAAAAAGTATGACAGTTTTAAAGGATGGAGAAATCTGGATTGGAGTTAGCTACAACTTGCTTTCAATATAGTGGAAGAGCAATGCAAAATTTATATGTCACCAAATTTTGCTCTGAGCAGCCTAGATTTTAACATTACATCAGATAACTAGCCCATTAATCACATTTTAAATAGTCTTTGCTTTTCATTTTCCTTTTTTGATGTGCAAAAATATTTTGTCAGCAACAAAGATATGAAGTGCTACATGTAGATTAACTTAGCAAAATAAACCCCAAAGACAGACTGAGAAACTTCTTTGTGTCTAAGGGAATATAGTCTCATGATTCTTGAGAAAACATGTGGAAGGAACAATTATCTCATGCTTGAGTATCTTCCAAACCCCACAGAGAACAAGATGGGCCAGTTTTTGTTGTTTGGCGTATATGAGTAGCAGTTCTAACTCAGCTTAAAGCCAGGAAGATACTGTAGGTCACCTTGATCCAGTGCAGACTTGACTCCAAAACTCACTGAAAGACTGTGTCATCTTGGAAACTCTAGTGCACATGGGCCTGGGCAGCTGGCTAATTATCTGAGACCTGTGGAGACTGCAGGAGCTGGCACTCCATTGGTGGGTGAGCTGTTCTGTGGCATCTGTTCTGTGAGAAACATCCAGCTGTGGACATGAAAACACATTCAGCTGAGGTGCCAACTTCTCATTTGGCTAAAGGACAGCTATACCAATGGTACTGCTCACATCAGAGAGCAGGACCTGGACTCAGCAAGAGGAAGATGAGTGAAAAGCAAAGAGAGCTTCAGCCCTTTGCTTAGGTGAACAAGCCTCTCCTTGTGCTAAACTCACCTGAAAGAAGAGACACAGTATCTCTGCGCTGAAGAATAATACATGTGAGCTAAACCAAAAGCCAAGCCACAAAGAGAAGGATGGGATAGTGAAAGGCAATGTGTCCATCATGAAGCTCAGATATAGCCAATGACATTAAGGAGGCTGTTTTCTCAGCAAATAAACTGTTGAACCCCAGCTCACATATTCACCTTTGGAAATAGATTGTCCTCAGCCATAGGCCTGTTATTCCCAAGTCCAGTTTGTTGTGCTCAGTTTTATTTGTTCCTGTGGTTCGTTTGCAGTTTTTCTGAAGAGGACACTTGCACATAGAGACACACCAAGTGGAAAAAATAAATGTTTTCTTTCTGGAAACCCGAGGGCTAAGAACAGCTAAAATATCATCTATTTACACATGACAAGTCATATGTCTAGATCTGGGACACAGCTGAGACCAATTCTATTCCTTTCTTGTTGTTATATGAATGTCTTTTGAGGAAAAAAAAGGAGAAAAATAACATGGCATTGAACTGTGGGGGCCTCATGTTTCTATATCTAGTCTTCTCTTGCTATTTCCTTTCCACATCCATATTCTACCTACAACCAAACTTGCATTTTACCTGTATCCTCTTTTCCTCCACATTTCACAATTGGATAAAATTATTGGGATTATTCCTTCTTCCCTCCTTGTACCAGTATTATTGGAAAGAACTGGGTGGGGAGAAAAAGGGGAGGTCTGTCCAGTCCTTTGGTCAGTTCACATCCTAAGCCCACTTGTGGAAAAACCCCCTGTGTTACAGTAAACATAGAGATGATAACTGCAGCTCAGGTTTCTCTGACCTTCTTCTTTTTTCTGACTTGTGCAGCCCTGGCAGGCTGGAAGGGCATATAAGAGCCCTACTACTGATGTCTCAGACCTTGTGTGGTGATAACATCTGGACAGAGAATGAGCAAGGCCTGACTGGAGGAAGGAGGCTCTCAGTAGTCCTCAATAGCTCTGCCATCCCCCCGGCTCCTTGCAGAAAAATTAATGGTAGGAAGAGATAAATTCTGCTGAGGCAGGATGGTGTCTTTTCCCTGAGTTAATTTCTTCTGCTAGCCACTGTGACTGCACCAAGGGAAGGTCTATAACAGACACTGCACCAGAAGGGGCTCATGAAAATTAGGACTGCCTCTCTACACTTCCTATGTAAATTGGGGATGCCACCCATATCCCAAGAGCATAAAGAGACAGTAAAAAATTGATCTGTGTGCACCCACCACCAAAGAAATAAAGATTTGGATTGATCCTGTGAGACATCGCTGGATCAAAGGGTGTTGAGATCTTTCTCTTACTCTCCCTCCCTATCTTTTCCTTTCCTACTCTTTCTACTCACTTTTCCTTTCTTTGCCTTGATACTTAGTTGTGCCTTAAAGTAACTGATAAGAAAATAACTTCCTATTGCCAAAACACCTTTATCCACACCATTTATTGATTATTCTCTGGGAAAACCAATAAATTGTTCTATATTGTTCCTCCGAGTCATTGTCATGACTCTACCACCACTGCCACCCTGATGTGCAGGGACAGCCTCTTTCACGGGATGGTAACAATTCACCTCCCTTGTCACCCACTGAGTGGGATGAGACAGGATGAAGCAGGGAATGCCCCTGGAAAAAGAGCTCTGTGTATCCAGCAGGATATGGCTCCAAGACAAATCCCAGGACAGATAACATTTGATCCTTGCTCATGATCTTAAAAATGATCTTAACTTCCTACTATGAAATCCATTAAAGGACAAACTTAGTGCTAAATGGCAGAATAGGAAAAAAGTTCTCCTGTACATGAGCTGGGTTTTCTGATAATTAAGGTTATCTCTCACCAGCAAGTGGGACACGGTGATGTATGCAACCTAGGAAGAAGATGCTGAAGACATTTAGGGCAATGCAGATAGGGAATCCTGTTTGATAATGGTTGTCAGGGTATTACTTTTCTCTTCCTACACCCTCCATGACTGTGGCAGGACTAGGTTAGCTGTCTGGCTGTTGCTGCCTTTCATGGGGGAAAGTCCTCAGGTATCACAATGGCCAAAGCAAGGCTGGCTCTTTAGCTGGTGTTTGCCCAAAGATCTATGGAAGGAAAAAGCAATTTCTGTCCCTGAACACTGTGGAAAACAGCAAAGTCTCCTTGCACCTGGCCTACACTGAAACACAGGAGGAGATATGGATAAGAGGCTGTGGCAAGAATGTTCCTCAAAAGGTTTGCTATTGCAAACACATACAGGAATTACAGTTATCAGAGATTGTGTAGCTCAGTGGCAGAACCTTGAAGTTCACAAAATTATTCTGCCCCAGATGTGAAACTGAATAAAGAAATACAGAATTTTGCAGCAATATCCCCTTTCTGTGTGCGTACTAAACCAGCACTGCCACATGAAGTGAGGAAAATATCATGTGCCATTTTGAAGGATGTATCAAGGTTCTAAAGAGCTGCTGGCTCTCAGAGCAACTGAGTGTGCTATCCCTGGTCACTTCCCCTACCAAACTGCCCAAGGCTGATAGCTGGTGAAGTGTGATGAAGGCAGGAGATGGGATGTCTGGTTTTACTAATCTTTGTTTTACTAATCTTTGAACAAGATACAACAATAAATGTGTAGTTGTATAGTAGGGACATACTGTGAAATTCATAACCTTGTAGATAATGATTATCTCCAGGAACAGTATTATCTCTGGGAACAAGACATCTTGAGGCATCCGAGCGTAATGAACAGACAAGAGCTGGTTTTATGGCAAGAATTAGTATTTTAGGCTTTAGGTCACTGAAAGAATGCAGTGATGAAGAACAGAAGATGAAGTAAATGACCATCAGAGCTCATGAAAGACTGCCGAGGGGAGAAAAGACCCTAACGCTAATTTTATTATGCATGCTCGGACTATGTAAATGAATTCCAGGAATCCATTAGCATAAGACTGCCCTTTCTAAGAAACAAAATGAAGATGTATGTTTAGTCTGCATATAAACTATGTACCTAGCTTGCATTGGGACGCACTTTTGGAGGAGGGATCCCCTGTGCGTCCGGTGCCTCAAAATAAAGAATGCCTGCTTAATAACTTTGGTTATTGAGTTTTTCACTGTGTCAGTGGCTTGGGTTGTGCAGAAGGTAGCTGGTGCATGACCTTTAATTCCTCAGTTAGAGAAAATTGCCTGCAAGAATGTGGGAGAAATTAGAGGAGTTACCTTTGTTCTATTAATGCTAGATCTGTGAATCTAGTTCTTTCAACATAGCCCACAGCAATTCCCATAAACAACTGATGGCTTTAAAGGTATTTAGCTAGAAGTCTGGTCACCCTCCATCCCACCTTGCCTGACCTTGAGCCTTAATTAGAAGGTCTGTGATTCATCACTAAACAACATTAATTGCATAAAACAGAGGAGAAAGGCATCCAGACATAACTGGATTTACGCTAAATGTGAATGTTTGTTAATTTGCTGATCAGCACCAGGATAATAAGGTGGTACATTCCAGATCTCTCTATATATTAGTGCAAAGCAAACTGCCCCAGATGATATCTGAAATGAACAAAGTCCTCCTGTCAGTCTGGAACTGTTAATTGTTAACTACTCAGATAGGCTTACAGTCCTCTTACTTCACAAATTAAACAATTAAACCCACTTGTTACCTGTTATTGACTTCATAGCTTTAATATTCAGGGGACAAACACAGACTGGGGAACAGAAAAAAGAAAATCTGTGTTAGGATTTGTGCCATATAATAAAAACCCCACAAACAGCCAATCCCTTCAGCATTGTCCAGCTGCCTTGTCCTTCACTCTGGCTGCTAAACAGCAAAGGATAAAGGGGTTACGTTTTAAAGAGGCAGATGAGCTCTGATGCAAAAATCTTTCTCCTGTGGCTCCCTGACTATGCTTGCACTCTTTCTAAGTAACACATGTATGGGAAGCACTGAAATGCAGTTGCTGAATAACATGGCATAAACTCAATAGAGCAGCCTCTGCTGCTGGGTGTGCTCTCTCTGGACCCTGGGGACATTCTGGAGATAGCTGGTCTCTTCAAGCAGAAAGCTTTAAAGAAAACATAAATGTTGCTCTTCCACCAAATATTGCTGCAGCCTCTGAGGGTCAGGATTCAACCTATGATTTTCTTCAACATATCTTCTTTTAAACATCTTGAACAAATGCAACTGCAGAGTTTCAGAATTCAAATATAATCCCACAACCAGTCACACTGCAAGTGCAAACATCCTCCTGTATCAATTGGCAAACACAGTAGTGCCCATCACCCTTTTATTTTCATGAAGGCCAAGGACCTACCTTCAGATCCTCAGTCCTTTACAGCAAAGAGGTGGGACACTCACCTCCTGACAGTGCAGAGACTTGCAGTGTGCTATTCCTGTTTCTAGAAATTCAGGCTTTACTCCTTAAAATGAAACCACATTTCCATAGGTAGAATGGACCCAAAAAGAGATGCTACCAAACAGCGTATTATGAGCTGCAACACTTTGGAGATCACTTCTGAGGCTATATTTGGCCTGTAATTAAGACTTTTATCAAGTTTATCATTTGCATCATTTATCAAACCTAAATATAGTAGGAATATACCTGCTTTGATGAAGCAAGCACATTTTTTAGATATCGTATACATATCCTAGCCATCACATCAAAGGGAAAGGGATGAACAAAGAAGTAAAGGCAAAGAGCTAAGCAAAAGGGAAACCAACACTTTAACCACAACTAACATAGTAAATGTAAAGGCAGCAGACGTGTTTCATTGGAGAAAAAAGCACAGTTATTAGTCTAATACTACCTGGCTACTTAAGCTAATTTAGTGGTTGCAATGCCAACTGCAGGGTTTCTTGTAATATACGGGGTCACATTTTTTGCAGACCTTCCTCCTTCTTTGAGTACCCGTGGTACGGGCTCATTTGCTACCTCCTCCAGTCTCTTTTCAGGGTCAGACATCCAAGAAAGAAGGCAGTGCTGAATCAGAGGTCCAGGCTGGAGGTCTCAGCCTTGACTCTGTCACCATGGAGTGGTTGTCTGTGTCCACCCCTGACATAACCACACAGCTTTCAGTAACACATCTGGCAAGAACATCGCTATAACAATACTTTGGTATTTTGAAAATGTTTTATCTGTGAAAGGAACTAAATTAATCACGTGGAGAACATGTTGCCTTCTCTGCACAAGGAGACCCTGCATATCTATACAGAATCAAATGCAAATGAGTAATGATATCCTGTTGAAGAAGAGGATGGTTGGAGGTTTTCAGGATAGTTTGAGAAACCAAAATCTCTCTTTTAATTGCGAACTATTTCAGATACCAGTTACTTCAGATAAATTAATTTGGATGAAAAAATTTGGTCCAAAATCATTGACAAAAACTTGTGAAAATCACATATTATTCTGAATGCTTGCCATCCACAGAGAACTGTTATCTGGATTTGGACTTGGCAGCACATAACAAACTAAATGGCAATATTATGTAGGGAATGAGATCAAGGGGTTAATAGTCAGACACACACAATGATGACACCATTTCCTCCTCTGCCAGTTAGCCCTGTTCTTCGGGTCTGCTGAATGGTAAAACTGACACACAAATGGCTCAGACTTCAAGTCCATTACTACCTGGTAGCTGTCCTTATTTCTGCCTTCATTGTGCACTGCAGGAGCAAGGTGTTAGTGCAGAGTTCTCAAAAGAAGAGCATCACAGAGGAAGGTTATTAACCTCTATTGTGTCCCCCAGAGAGCTCCTCCCTCCTAAAGGTTAATTTACTGATTTCATTGTTTTGCACTTGCTCTATCCCCAAAGGGGAAATGCACAGATGACTTCCTAAATCAACAGGAACCTAATGAAAATAAGCATACCTTTGGAGACATCTCTGTGTTGCTCACAACTCCCAACTATGCAACATGTAAATCTAAAGCAACACCTATGCTGTCAATGGGCAAAATCTCTGAATGCAAAGCCTCTAAATTTCACAATCTTCCATACAAACTCAGACTTGCCCACTGACCTTGTGGCAGGCAGGGGCACGTCCCATGTTGCTTTTTCTCCCAGAAGCAAATGATGAAGGGACAGCATCTCCTCTTGGACTCCTTTTTCTGCACCAGTGAAACCAATTTGGCAGTTTGGTCTGGAAGGTGAAGGCTTCAGTAGACTATTGTGATAGGATTATGTTTTATTAATCTAATTTAAAAAACCCCACATTTGTTAGCTGCTGCCTATATTATCACATGTTTGTAGCTTCATATCACAGTCAAAGGATTTTAAAATCAGCTTTATCTACTCTGATGTGCTGAATCAGGAAGAGGTGTTAGCATTTTTGTGGTGACATTTGTGAAGGCAGCAGAGGTACTGATGGATTCCTGGATGCAAGACTGCCAGACATCCACTCCTATAATTATTCTTATATATGTTCCTATTACCACTGCAAGCCAGCTTTAGAGTAGGCTAAAAGTGACAGTGCCACCTCCACATCTCCAGCTCCACATTCCTGCCCTTTGCTCTGTGCCTAGAAAGCTCACTTGGGCAGAGTTATATCTCTGTCAAGATTTGACCAACTTCATATGGCAGCTGCCAGATTTGATGCACTCTGCCAATGATGTTACTTTTCCTCTTGTTTTTTTTCAAGTGAACAAGCAGTTACCAGAAAACTCAGTGAAGCTGAAATAGAAAAAAAACAGATATTATGAGTTGGGACTCAAACTTAGTCTTCTCTTTCAATCTTATTCCCCTCTGCCCTTTCAAGTCCTTTTGTAGTGTCAACCTAAAGTGCAGTGACAGCTACTGATTAACAGGAAAGCAGTTCTGTGAAAAGTAACAGAAATATCATCATTGATGAAAGACTAAAACAATTGGGATCAAATTAAGACCATAAAAGAAGCCTGATTCTGACATTTCCTAAAATATCTGTGTTATATTGTAAATGTTTGTCTTTCTTTAATCATTCATTTGTATTTCATACAAGTCTGTTTAAGAAAACATATGCTGCAAGAGAACGCATGCAACACCTACTAAAAATAAACACCTTTCTATACACAGTGTCAGGGAATATGAAATGTGGAATTCAGAAGAGGATTAACCTAAAAGCAGGGAGGAAATTCCACTCCTCCTGAGACCTGTAGAGAGAAGATAATTTTATTAATCAAGGGAAAACTACAATTGTAGGGATTCTCTAGTATAAGATAGTTACTTTGTCTTTGGTCAATGCTGATTTTACTGCTTGCTGCACGCATACACATGTGCATGTAAATGTGCATCCTTGTGTACCTGTATATTGAAAAGATCAGCAGAGAAAGTGAGTTTTTTCCTGTTTGCAGAGGAGCAAGTCATAAGCTAGAGAGAGTGGAAAATATGAGATCACTGCTCCAGCCACTGTTTTGCACTGCAAACAGAATGAGGACAGGGTAGGGAAATAAATGGCGGGCTGTGACTTGAGTGTATCCTGCCCACAGTACCTGTGGGCAGGTAGTACAGCTGTACTATCCCCAAGAGTCCAGTCTTATGAATGCACACCCACCTGCTCACACACATACACAAAAATACACACGCATTCAGTGCATGGCCTCTCTGGTCCAGGTCATGTCTTAAAGACAGAGTAGAATTCTATGTTGCTAAAACAATCTTAAAAGTTTCTCAACTGATTTTTTCCTAACAATCACAGCTTATTTGCTCCCTTCCCTTATTTGCAGCCTGACATCTGCCCAGACATGTAGGATTCTCAAGACTGTATGTCTGGGATTCCCCTGTTTGGAGAGAGAAGTCCTGAGAAAAATATCTCTTGCAAGCTCATGCCTCAACCACAGAACTGCTGCTGCAGTGAGAGGTGCATCCATGGGAAGGGAATGCCCTTACCACTTACTCTTGCTATTGCTGCTGAAAAATACTCTTAAAAAATACTAGCCTGGCCTGCAAGGATGTACTTGTACTCTAAGCCTTTTCCTCTTGGTGTACTCAGTGCAGGTGGAACTTTATCTGTTGGTGCTAGTTTGTAATATCTGACTCATTTTCTCTCTGATGACTACCTACCTTCCCCCTATAAAAGAAGTATTTTTCTTTTTGTTTTCTTTCTTTTTTTTTTTTTAAAGTAATACCTTGAAGGCAATAACCAGCAGAGCCCTGCTCTGTGAAAATAGACCCACGATTCAGCATGAATTACTTCTGTCCCATTTCAGAACTGTTCACCTTCAGCCTAGTGACTTCCAGCTGCTAGCCTGGGTTTGTCCAGTCACTTGTTTAGATTTTAAAATTACAAGAGTCCAAACACATGTTTCAAAACCCATAAAACTTTCGCATCCAGAGAGGACCTGATGTTAGATGACTGCTATCAGTGTATCTGTGTGACAGTGGTTTGGTTTCCATCTTACCTTGATCAACTCCAAAACCTATTCCATCATTTTCAGTCATGTGCCAGACACTACTCACGTGCCAGTTTATGGGCATAACATTGATGGCTTCATGGTGGAAAGCTATTCTGAGAGATTCTGAAACGAAGCCTTAATGATATATGGCTGCCAAAGTTAGCTGTTTCACAGCTGTAATAGCACACTGTAGGCTGCATGGCAGCCGAGCTGTCTTTGTTACTGTATTAAGTGAGGTGTGAGTGCCTGGAATGCTACAGGCAGTGAGAGCCGCTGTGGGTGGCAGCTGCCTTCAGAGTCCTTGAAAGGGTATGCTGTGATAACTTGATAAGGTGTTTGCATGTGTTAGGGGGCATGACATCCATGCAAGTCTTGGTGATTAGAGCACAATTTTCTTTGGATGTGAGGTACTCCAAATTGCATACAAATTGTGTGGAAAATATGAAGTACACTGTGCTTTTTCCACAAGGATTTAATTATTTCATAAGAAGTAGTTTTCCTGCTAGTGTCTGATTTGTTTAATGTGTTTATGCATTCCCTTAGACCACCCCTCAACTTTCCCAGTCAGGATACATCGTGTTTTGTTAGATAATCTGACAATCATGACACTGGGATGTGGAGTGACATTCACAGTATAGGGGCTGATCTCTGTAAGCGGGTATAAATCAGCAAGAATTCCACTGAAGTTAATACGGGTAGGTGACATGAGTCTTAGACATATTGTGCTTACTCTCTGCATCTATGTGGACCTAAACACTCCAGATACTATGACAATGGGGCCACTACAAATGGCAGTCTCCCCTTTCTCCCTGCTCAAAACTTCTCCATATCTTTCTTGAACAGAGTTTTCCCTTCTGTCAACATAGGTGAATGCTTTTACATGAAGGAAAGACACAAAACAAAGTCTTCTCATAATCATATTAGCCCACCTGTGCACTCAGGTGTCACTCAGATATTCTTGTAATGTTTCTGTGCTTCTAATTAGTCGTTACCAGGCAGGACAACTCTCTTTTAAATAAGTGTATGGGATCCTACATCTGAGGGTTTATGTTAGTGTGTATGAGGGTGATTCTGCCCTCAATCAGATCAGTCTGTGGAGCTATGTTAGCACAACTGGGTGAAATGCAGGACCCATATATAGTGTGAATAGTGGCATTCCCTGGACAGGGTAAATGGCATGCCCAGCTTCTTTAAATTGCCTGTAGTCAGCCAGAGGTACTGTGGCTGCATTTTCCAAATAACTGAGAAAGCTGATTTTAACATGGGTCTGTTTTTCAGAAATGGGGATTACACCAGATGACTGACTGGCATGCCGAAATGAGTGTGTATCCCATAGTGATAGAGTATTTTAAGACTGCATCCTGTCCTTGATGAACAAACTTAATACGCAGGGTTTGGTCCCATTTCCTCTTTGCGAAACCTCATACCTCACGAATACAAGTTCTCAGGGTTCTTTTCTCTTATGATTCATTTGTCTAAATTCCACTGAAGATGTTATGACAGCTATGCAACTCCTACTGATTGTCTTGTTATGAAGGATTAAAGATTTAATTTTACAATTAAACCAGAGATACCAGCCAAGTATGTCTTGTGTGAGATAAACACAGATGCTGAACAAGTTATTGATATCAGTGAACCATTGCCATGGTAGGAAACGGAGATTGATAGTTTAGACTGCACTACATGTAGCTTGTAGCAAAATTTGTAGTGCTTAAACTTGATAAGGTAAAAACACATACAGTCTTGCACGTGACTGTATTTGGGGTTCCATTTATATTATGTTACCTGAAAATATAAAATACCTCGCTTCCTTTCAAGAAGTTTCCAGCAAAAGAGAAAGCTGTAAAGCAGCTTTTTTTACCACCATTGATAAAGTTCTCTTTTTGTCTAGCAGCATTTACAAAATATTTCTCTCTTTAACACAGGCAAATCAAGGCCAGACCAACCACAGATACATTAAATGTGCTTTGGGAAGTCTTTTCAAAATACCATTATAGATCCTCTGTCTTCAGTGGTGCACCTAAACAAGTTACTGCAAAGGTAGGGTGTGAAACAGACTCATAGCAGTGTCCACATGCATGTGATCAATCCACCATAAGCGCAGAGCACCTTACTTCTTTCTCAGAGAAGGAAAAGATGCTCTACACTTACTGCAAGCTTTTACAATAAATGAAACAACTTACATGCTATAAAGTCACATCTTTCCTTACCTTCCAGTACCTTGTTCTTACACCTATAACTTGAATACTTTCCCTAGCAGTTCCCTAATCTCAGTACAGAATAATGTAGAGTATTGAGTCCCTGATCTCCAGGTTATTTCAGGATGCTGACAAGTGAGTGTAGCTGGGAAACATGGGCACAGTGAACAGATATTAAATTGAGCTTGGATATAGGTTCCAAGATAAGGAACATAGGGCTAAATTTCCAAACTTTTTCTAAAGAACTGTGGAATTCAACACTTTTTTGGACTAATGAGTCCATGCTGCCTAACCAAATGGACTGTGGTTGCTCAATTGTCCTTAATGAAACTGTTGAGATGTTTTCCCGAAGCTGCTTTTGTTCTGTATGTAGGTAGCCTGGTAGATAAAGGGGTATTAAGAACAATTGATGTGCCGAAGATTCTCAGATGAGCTGAGAACTACTTTTAACAAGTAGTTTCTAAATAGACTTCCAAGTTCCAGCAAGGCTGGTCTATTGATGTGCATTGGAACTTGCAACTCCAGTATAAAATACGTCAAAAATTGAAAAATCAGAATGTACTGATAATTTCCTGAACTGTGCATTAGCATTGTGGTTCTAGGTGAATAGCACATATTTTTAATTTATTTCTTCTTCTGTGTGAACAGAAAGCCTGACCTTGTAGGCTTTGCTACACAGTCCTGACTTTTGCACACAGAGTGAGCAGATCAGACCTATGTCAAAACTCATGTGGTTGTTTATCTTATATTTCTTTTCGCAGTAACCCAGAGTATGATGGCATAGGCAGATGCTGAGTTTCATTCCAGAACCCACGTCCTGGATGACTGGCTAGCAGCTCTCGTAGGGCCTTCAACCCTAAATTACAGAAACACCAGGGCATGAAAGGGTGTTTTTGTCCACTGCAGCTATTGCAGCAGTATTATTTTATTACCATTATTAATGCATGGGAACAGTTAGTTTTCGCCTTAGTAACAGAAAGAGGTGGCCTGAGGAACAGCAGTTCAATGAAAATTCAAGTGTTTGCTCATCTAACATGCACAACAGATCCAAAATGTGTAACCTCTTAGAAATGGTAGTTAGGCCAAGAAACAAATGAGGATGTGATGAATCTTGGGTGTATATTAGATTTATGTGTTAAGCCATCCATCTGGGAGCTCTTTAAACCAATTCAAATCATTTTGTCAACAGAAGAAGATAGCAAGTAATCATTCATGGTATGGCTGCTATTCAGAGAGCAGTTGAATTCTTTTCCTGCCTGTTTCCCCTGTCACATGGAAAACTTCATTCTGAATTTGTGTGAAGCATGAGCAGAAATATCAGTCTACTGGGAATTTACTTTTTTTAATAGTCTGTGAAAAGACTGCTGCAGCCCCTATTGCAACCCTTCACTCATCTTTTCTGATGACTTTCCCTTGGCCTTGTTCCCTAACTAAGCCAGGTGGCTGTGGGAAAGACAGTTCCATGCTCCTCCATTCTACATTTAGAAACTGGAAGAGAGCAGAAGTGATGCTATAAAAAGTTTCAACTCAAGTGAGAATTTCAAACCTGCCGCTCATCCTGCAGAATCCTCTAGAGTGCTGTCCTTCCTCCTGCAGCCCGCTTTTCTCCTCACACATAATCAGGAAACATTCACAGAGCCTGAAAGAGAGGTCATGCTTAAGCTCCAGTGACTTTATTTTGGAAGACCATCATGTGCAATGAATAAAGTACTAATGATAGGTTTTTCCTCTAGCTTTGTCAGAAGAGCACATGATGAGACAGGTGAGGTCCATGCTTCAGGGGGACAGTGGAGCTGGTCAGCTAGAGAATCAGCACAGCTAACCAGAGGAAGTCTCTGTTTCAGTGCTCAAGTGGTACAATTCTTGCCTGTAGGGAAGAAGCAGGTGAAAAAAAAGGCAAAGACTGGGAAATTACTTCAAACCTCTTTTCTGGTAGTTGTAGGAAGCAAGAAGGTCTCTCCTGAGCCTCCTTTTCTTTGGGAGAAACAACTCCAGATCCCTCAGCTGCCTCTCATAAGACTTATGCTTTAGGTTCTTCACTAGCTTCATTGCCCTTCTTCAGACATGCTCCAGCACCCCAATGT
This sequence comes from Actenoides lindsayi, assembly GCA_025331215.1. NCBI lineage: Eukaryota > Metazoa > Chordata > Aves > Coraciiformes > Alcedinidae > Actenoides > Actenoides lindsayi. The sequence goes on along the minus strand of WTSP01007328.1, from coordinate 75,275 downwards.
CCGTCTTGTAGTGAGGGACATAAAACTAAATACAGTAGTTCAGATGCAACCTCATCAGTGCCAAGTACAGGGGGATGATCACTTCCCTAGTCCTAGGCCACATTATTTCTGATGCAGGCCAGGATGCCGTTGACCTTCTTGGCTACCTGGGCACACTGCTGGCTCATGTTCAGGTGGCTGTCAACCGACACCTTAGGTCCTTTCTCACCCAGCCACACTTCCCAAGCCTGTAGTGTTGCCTTGGGTTGTTGTGACCCAAGTGCAGGATGCAGCAATTAGCCTTGTTGAAACTCAAGCTATCATAACATTTCCCTTTATGTAACCTATCCAGTGTCTGCCATAATGGTGGGAGCACTGTGAACAGAGAGAGCAAACATAGCATGGCACATCATTCAAGGTGTGGTGTGGCAGTGCATAGCAGTTCCTACAGGAAGGGCGTCATCACCCTACCAGGTAAAGATGTGAGTTCAGTTGGTGGTCACCACCCTTTCAGAAGGAGACCCAACAGAAAGCTACATCCCCTGCACTCACCAGAATGGATGTGATAGCCCAGACAATGCTCCCAAGAAAACAGGCAGCTGTTCAGGTCTCAGGCTGCAGAAGGTGTAAAAGCTTTAATGGATGACAGTAGTGAGAACAGCTGTGTGCAGTGTGACAAGGTGGATGACCTGCTCAGCTTTGTGGCAGAGTTATGAGTGGAAGTAGAAAGGTGAAGGAACATCAGGGAGTCTGAGAAAGAGGTAGACTGGCAGAACTATATTCTACCCTCCCTGAGATGGAAACAGGAACAGCCACCAGGAAAAAAAAAAAATAAAAATCAAGGGTATCCTCCTCCACCAGGCTGAAGGAAGCAGCTTAAAAAAAGGACAGAATGGAGGCAAGTCTGTACTTGGAAACATCATCAATGGATGGTGTGAATGACAATTGATCTACATCAGAGGTGTAGGGAATCTGGAGCACAGGTTTTTTTTTTCATCTCTCCTTCCAGTTGCCAGCAGCAACATTGGAAAAAGTCTGTTAATACATGGCTCCATGGCTGGTGTCACCTCCACAGTTCTGGGGGTTTTGGTAATGGGTTGGCCTACATGGCACCAGGCCTGCTGACATCAGATGGGATTTATCTTTCTCAAAGCAGGCAGAGGGTCTTTGGTCATGAGCTAGCAGGGCTCATTGACAGAGCTTTAAACTAGAGTTGATAGGAGATGGGGATAGTGTCAGGCTTGTCCATGACAAGCTGTGGGATGACATGCCAAGGTTAGAGAGATGAAGTGCTAATGAGGACCCTCAGCCTATTGCTCTGAGATGTGTTGGGTACACTACAGTGTGCTTGAAGTCTTACAGAGTTGAGCCAGGGACTCCAGAGGTAATAGAAGCCAACAGGGAAACACTGGTGTAATACCTCAAAGGAATTAACGGGTCTTCCTCTAAGAAGGTGACACGGCCAACAGCCCAGATGATGCATGGAGCCCACCAATGCACGGAGCATGGGCAAAAAACAGGAAGAGCTAGAAGCCTCTGTGCTGCTGGAAAGCAACAACCTAGTTGTCATTATTGAATTTTGGTCCGACAAATCCCATGACTGGAGCAAAGCTATTGATGGCTACAGGCTGTTCAGAAGGGATGGGTGAGGAAGGAGGGGTGAAGGCATTGTCACCTACATCAAGAAATGGATGGATAGTGAAGAGCTGTCTGAAGAAAAGCCATAAGCAGGTCGAAAGCTTATGGGTAAGAATTAGAGACCGAGGCAACAAAGGGAACCTTGTGGTTGGTGTCTACTACAGGCTGCCTGATCAGGCCTATTGACAAAGCCTTCTTACTCTAGATGCAGGAAGCTTTGTGCACATAGGTGAGGGACTTCATTCAAGCCAGCATCCCTAATAATGTACGCAAACCAGGCTTCTGAATTTGTTACTAAGAACAACCACTTACTTGAATTGTGCTGTGAACTTCCTGGAACCACTCCCTGTGACAAAGGCAGAGTTTGGAGGCCTCACAAGAAGCAGAGGATCCCCTCCTCTCTTGCCACCATGCAGAAGGAGGTGACCAAAGTGATGGGGGTGAATGGAAACAGGAGGCGAATCCCCTCCCGGCCTCCCTCACCTTCCCAGCTCCCATTGCAGAACAGGTATGGAGCCCTACAGGAGGAACTGACTGATGGACTGGTGGATAGTTCACCTTGGTTAGAGGTACCACCAAGACCAAGTCACCCCAGACCAACCATCAAAACTGGCTCCAAAAAGAAAACCAGACGAGTCATTGTTGTGGGTGACTCCCTCCTGGGGGGGACGGGGGACCCAATATGCCGTTCAGACCTGCTTAATAGGGAAGTTAGGCAGTTAAGGATGTGATGGACAAAACTCCCCACCCTGGTGAAGTCTTCAGATTACTATCTGCTTTTGGTATTTCAGGTGGGGAGTGATGATGTCACTACTAGAAGCCCAAAATCGATTAAGAGAGATTTTAGGGCCCTGGGGAAGCTGCTTAAGGGATCAGGGGCACAAGTGTGTTCTCCTCTATCTCTGCAGTGGCAGGGGTGAATGAAGGAATTACCAGTAAGAGTAACCAGATTAACTCTGGGATTGGTGTTATCAGCAGGGCTTTGGGGTTTTTGATCATGGGTTGATATACAAGATACCTGGCCTGCTGGCAACAAATGGGATGTACCTCTCACAGAGGGGAAAAAGGATTCTGGGGCAGGAGTTAGCAGGGCTCATTGACAGAGCTTTAAGCTAGTTTTGAAGGGGGAAGGGGATATAACTGGGCCTGCTGTGAGTAAGCCCAAGGGAAGCATGTCAGGGCTTACAGGATGGTGTGATAGTGAGGACTCTCACACTGTCCTCTCAGTGGAGACAAGGGATAGGCATGTAATGAGAAATGAAGAGAGATAGGGGATAGGCATGTAATGAAAAATGAAGAGAGACAGGGGATAGGCATGTAATGAGAAATGAAGAGGTAGGGCCAGTTGTTGATGTTTTAGAAGTCAGGGAAGTAGCTGAGAAGTGTCTGGTAGGAAATGGGACTCACACTCACAAAAAGGTGCTGGGATCATTAGCTCCTCTGAAGTGCATCTATACCAATGCACGGAGTATGAGCAACAAACAGGATGAGCTTGAAGCCGTGATGAAACAGGAAAACTATGACATAGTGGCCATCACAGAAACTTGGTGGGATGCCTCGCATGACTGGAGTGCCACAATTGATGGCTACAAGCTCTTTAGAAGGGATAGACAGGGAAGGAGAGGTGGTGGGGTGGCCCTGTACATTAGGGATTGTTATGAATGTTCAGAACTTAAGTATAGCGACAAAAAGGTTGAGTGTGTTTGGATCAGGTTAAGGGGCAAGGTCAATATATCTGATATTGCTGTGGGTGTCTGCTATAGACCTCCCAACCAGAGCAAAGAGGTAGATGAAATATTCTATAAGCACTTAGGAGAAATCTCATGGTTGCTTGCTGTTGTTCTTATGGGGGACTTCAACTTACCAGGTATATGCTGGAAATACAACACAGCAGAGAGGGAACAATCCATGAGGTTCCTAGAATGTGTAGGAGACAACTTCCTCACACAGTTGGTAAGAGAACCTACCAGGGAAGGTGCCCTGCTGGACCTCTTGTTTGCAAACAAAGAAGGACTGGTGGAGGACGTGGCAGTTGGAGGCCGTCTAGGGAATAGCGACCATGAAATTATTAAGTTTTCCGTTCTTAGAGACGTTAGGAAGGGGGGGCAGCAATACTGACACTCTGGACTTTTGAAAGGCAAGCTTTGACTTGTTTCAGAGGTCAGTTTTGAGGTATGTAGGAGTCCAGGAAGACTGGATATTTTTTAGGAAGGAGGTCTTGAAGGCACAGGAGCAGGCCATCCCCATGTGCCATAAGACAAGTTAGCATCAAAAAAAGACCGGCCTGGATGAATAGGGAGGTTAGGATTAAAAACAGGGGAAAAAAAAGAGGGTTTATGGCATCTGGAAGAAGGGGCAGATGACTCATAATGAGTATAAGAATGTTGTCAGGTGTTGGGGTTTTGGGAGTTCTTTTGTTTTCCTGGGGAATTTTTTCCATACTTGTTAGTAGGTGATAAACTGCTGTACTTGAGGGTACTTGGGAGAGGCAGAGGGCCTGGCCACAG